>JAUMGZ010054254.1:0-18803 GCA_032359645.1 Pododesmus macrochisma | reverse complement strand
TTATATATATATTGGCGCCAAAATTCTCAAAACACACCGACGATTCTGTAGGCGCTTCGCTGATTGGCTGTTTTGAAAGGTCACGCCAACGACCTAAACAATTGGCGTTCCTCAGATCTTCCTAGCGACATCCCGGGAGCAATAGGCAAATCTGGTTTTAGTCAGATTGGTTAGGATGTCGTGAACATGAACAAAAAACTGTGTCTTAGAGGAAAGTATACACATGTTGTCGTTACGATTATCCAAGAACTATTTTCTTAAAAAAAATATTACAGTGATCTATTGTAAAACTGTGGCAGAAATGGGCCTCTTTATCCAACAACATTTGTCAAATCATACCATATCGCAAGCACCTGGTTTCGCTTCCAGTCTTTTTTGAATATGTTGGTGATGTTTTCATTTTTAGTTATTAAATGTATATTTGGTTAATTTTTCTGTGTGCGTCCAACGTTTTCCTTATGTTTGTTAATGTCCATGGACTTTCGGCTTTAGAATATCGTCTTGGTTTTTCGAATTTACCTCTTTATTGCCAAAGCGAGGTTACGTATGTCATTACATAACAAAACGTTACAAAGGAAACTGTAAAATTAAACATTGAATTGATGTAAAATTTGTCAGAATTGTCAAATAGTACGGAACGTGAGACGGGAGACAACTCGTATTATTTACACGTTCGCTATATTCCATTAACATTGAAAAAAATATAGTACAGAAATAATTGGATTGTTATTTTTGTTTTGTAGGCCTCGTGGTGGCAGTGAAAGATCATGAGCATTTCAGGTTGAAACTTGTATATAGTCGCAAAAAGAAAATACAAAATAACCTCAGAGATGCTGAGGTCAGGGTACAGATATTTAAGGTAGGTTCTCCATACAATAATGTTATGAGAAACGACAAGTTATAGTCGCATGATAAACATGTTAAGGGAATAATTAAAGATAACGTACTACAAATCCATTATATATATAAAAAAAAAACAGATCAGAATACAACTTTGCAAACTAGAACAGGCCACCAATATATATAAGGGAAAAGAACCAGCATTATGTATGGTTGAACCTCATTCAGCATTCCAGTTATAGCAACCGTCAACAATGAATTGTCGTTATTCAGTAGTTTCATGTTTTTCAACTTTTTACATTTCCATACATATATAGTTGTTGATCGTCGTTCCCTCTGACTGTGTTGCTGATGTTTTCTTCAAACAGTTTTTGCCTACTCTCATTTTATTCATTTGTACAACGCTACACTAACATATAATAGATGTGTAAAAATGCAATACAGTTAAAAAACAAATTGAACATTATGGTGTTTGACAGCCGACAATTTTACGTTTGTGGATAATAGGATTATATTGAAAAGGTTTTGGTTTGATGTAACTTTAATGCGAACATAAAAAAGAAAACTGAAATTGCTGTTCCTTTATCCTCTTATCTAATTAAAATCTAAAAAACGATCTGAATGACAATTTTAAAATGACCATAGTACATCAAAAAAAACAAATGCATATATTTACAGTATCAATGCAACGCTCTACGGAGAATGTGTCTAGCTGAAGGTTTGGATGAATGGAAGATAGATCAATGCTTAAAGGCAGAGCAGAAATTTCAACGTAAGTAAAAAAAGTAGTGATGTTAAATGTTTGATGCAAATACGTATTCAAAATTAAAATATAATAATGATAAGCTTGCTTTCTGAATCATCTTCAGAAGAACAAAACAAGATAAAGTAAATCTTCAAAACGAAAAGACTGGATAAACATACAACAGTCGCATTAAATAATTCAGCACCAGAATTACAAGAATTAAAATGGCGTCATAATAATTCTCAAGGCTAGTTATTCACGTGAACTGACTTAGGACGGTCACAAAGCACGAAACCGGGTGGTGATGTTTAACGATTAACGGGGCCTTAATTCTTCTACTTCTCGCGTAAAAACAGGATGAGTGGAATCAACAGAATGAGAGACATTGACAAACAAACAATGGCTGCATCAAACAATTCAGCACCTGAATGTTAGGAAGGAAATAAATTGATATCACAACAATTCTCAAGACTAGTAATCCATGCGGACCGACATAGGACGGTCACCAAGCACGAAACTAGGCCGTGTGATTAAACTGGTTAATGAGTTCCTCAACCTTTACACTTCCCGCACGAGACTAGAAGTTTTGAGTAAAGACACATCTTTAATCATTTGATAAAAGATTCACTTAAATGTGTCATTAATCTTTCCAATATCACACGTCAACTACTCAATGTGTGTACTTTTGGTTTCAGCTACAATGGGAAAGAAGAAGTGTAAAATCAGGATTGATAGTTCTACTTTATCTTTAATCAACGAGAAAGAAGGTTGTTCGTCTGCTCGCTCTTCTCCTCGACCATCTTTACCTTCTCTTGATTTTCATGGCCTCAGATTTCTCAATGGTAATTCCCCCAAACACAACGAATCTAATGGCGACATAGAGGAACACAAGGCTGAAGAAACGATCGACGAGAATAAAGAAAAAAGTGTGACTTTTAATATAGACTAAGAGGTCGAAATTGCTTAAGATTACTTTAGTATGAACGTGGTTTCATATTGAGACACACGCTATGACTGGCGTTATGAATGTGCGAATCGTAAACAGAAAGCATCGATGTCTTTTCTTCTGAATGAAGTAGCTATTAGAATCCTCAATGATGAATAAACGTGAATGGTGTTTGATTCAGAATTACGTACGTAAGAAGACATATCTTTTTTAACTTGTTAGTTTTATTACGTCCATTATTTGTAAGTGTCAATTTTACTAAAATAACTGTAACAGTTGTACATTTTTAATTTTTTTTAAATGTAGGTATGGGTTATAATTTTGTTATTGGTTACTTGAGAAATATATATTTGAATCCAGCATAGGTATTCCAGTTTGATGTTTTCATTCTTAAATGAAATTTTTCAGAGTTGAAAGTAGTAGAATAGTATATAATAAATTCCGTTGTAGAACCTTGTCACGAGTAAATATGTAAATATACACTTTTAAAATATATATTATGTAATTAATATAGGCACATGGAATACAAATTTATGCACATGAATCTACATATATTATATAAGTAAATGGCATGGTCCATTTTGGATGTGTTATTGCTTTTAAAAGGGTTAAGTTGCAAACAGTTTATATTCAGCAAATTATGAAATGAAAGCTATGAATTGACAAACAATATGAATTGTAAACAACTTTTTATATACAAATTATAAAAAACACATCACTAAATGTTTTATCAAAGGTAAAGTTTGTTTATTTGGAAAAAAAAACAAATTAATCAATATGACCAAACCTACCCACTTAAACTCGTCGAAACAGTGGCTTCTAATGATGAATAATTTGATACATATGAACAAAAGAAGAGTTCAAGCAAGGCTATAAAAAAAGACAACAGACAATTTCATTACTCATAGAATTGGTCAAGAACCATGTATTCACGTAGTAAAAGCAGGTATTATGTCGTGTGAATGAAAATGATTTACTTTAATTAAAGTATCAAGTACAGTAGTTATATTTCCTTCAATTTAACATCAAGAACACTAGTTATATTTCCTTCAATTTAACATCAAGAACAGTAGTTATATTTCCTTCAATTTAACATCAAGAACAGTATTTATATTTCAATTTAACATCAAGTACAGTAGTTATATTTCCTTCAATTTAACATCAAGTAAAGTCAATTGCGCTAACAGATATACTTCTTTTGCCGACTTATGCTGTTAAATCCTAGATTGTAAAAAAGCAAATGATAAATGAAAAAGAAAAAAGAAATGATAAAGATTTTTGGTCCACCAAAGACGCAAAAACAGTGGTTACTTTAATTATTCATTTGTTCTAAGCTTTTCTCTTTCTCTTTGACGATTTTTATATGTATTTGGTAGCGAACGTTTCACCCTAATTTCTGAAATCCATAGTTTAATTGAATTTTTCTTTTGATATTTATACATAAATGGATGGTAAATTATGTTAAATTGCAAATTTGTACCAAACAATTCCTTAATCTAAGATTTAAAGCATAATTCTACATAATTGATTGGTTTAAGTTTGATTACGCTTATTCTTTATGCTTGTGATACTGCAATACGTGTTGTACAGTTATCTAAAAATAACGGTCTGGTGATGTCCGAACAAAACATGGGAATCCATTTAGATAGTCTTAACTGTAGATGTATAAAGATGTATAAAATAACAACGTAATTCTTTAAAAAAAAAATATAAGGCAGTAACAGTTACAGTATTGCCATTGTAATATTATATTTACTTTGCAAATTACCACAGTGACTATAACAGTTGGACATCTGTATTTATATAGTCTTAACTGTAGATGTATAAAGATGTATAAAATAACAACGTAATTCTTTAAACAATATAAGGCAGTAACAGTAACAGTATTGCCATTATAATATTACATTTACTTTGCAAATTACCACAGTGACAATAACATTTGGACATCTGTATTTATCACTAACTTAAATGGAACTCAGTGAGACATTTATATAATATATACATGTATCTCTAGTATTGACACTAAGTACGAATGTGTTTTCTGTATTGTTTATAAATATATACTGTTTGTTTTAAAGCTTTGTAAATAGTGTAAATGTAAAATTGTCTTGATATTTAAGCATTAGTTTATTATCTAAGTATGCATTAAGCTAGCAATAAGGTGTACATATGAGTTTGGAATATAAGGGGCGATAACTCACGTTTCCATAGTAAAAAGTATTTGTAATCTATATATTACTGACTTATACATAGGTTTGATGTGTTTTGTTAACGATAATTTTATACTTTTCTATTGTGATTTAATATATGTTGAATCTTTTTATTTGATACATAAATATATAATTTGTACGATAGTGAAACGACTTGCACTGATAGTGTGGGTTTTAGCACATTACAGTGTTTGGTATTAATATTTTCAAAAATATGCAAATGTAAAATATTACGTGCAATTAAGCAAGAGATGTCAGGTTACATAATAAGCTTTAAATCAGCAACACTTTTATGTATCAATTTATTTTCATTTTGTTTGCATTTTGTCTCATCATATATGATGGAATGTAATAAAATGAATATGCTGCCTTTATTCAGATACCACGCGCTTATAATTTTCATGTAAATTTTAGAATGTTGAATTGTGATAATCAAATTACGAGTTGTCGAGAAAAGAAGTTATAACACAGCTTAATAATGACTTTTTATATGAACATGTACTGACAGTTAATAACTACTTACAGAAAATCCACACAAAAATTATTGGCCATCACATTCAAGTTCCAAATTAACAGAATTAGAAGTATGTAAGCATCTTAACTGCCAATATGGTCTATATAATTATACATTATACAAAAGAAACTTTTATCTATGAAAATATAATATTACAACCTTGATAAAAATGATATGACTAGAAAGTAAATAAGCATAATTGTTTGCCCAGTATGTTTTAGAAACCAAACCACCAAATCAATGAACTATAGTTAATATAAAAATGATGTTTATTGTATTTTATAAGAACCATTCCTACGACTGGTGACAAATCTAAAATATATTTGTTTTTGTAAGCACTTTTGTCAATTCCTGAGGAAGAAATAAATTGAAATAACCTTACTCTACCTTATAATTATGAGAGAGTTGTTTGTTTAACACCAATGGAATAGAGCAATAGTCGGGCAGAAAATAGTCAGAATAGAACAAAGTATTAAATACGAAAAACCAAGACGATATTCCAAAGCCGTAAGTCAATGGACATGGGCAAACAAAAGGAAACCGTGGGACGCACACAGAAAAAATAGCCAAATATACATTTATTATCTAAAAAAGGAAACATGACGAAATAATATTAAAAACTAGAATCGAACCAAGGTGTTTGCGATATTATAAGCGTTTTCTGCTGCACATGTATTATTCGCAGCGATGCAGTCGGGCAGGAGAAGTCAGAAAATGTCTGTTCCTAGACTTAAATAAGAAAAACGTCAATGTTAATTTTAGTGCTCAATTTTACAAATCAAAGGTAATTTAGATCACCAATTAGTAATCTTTATACGGTACAATCACACCATTTTTATCATTTTTATGCAACCACAAACCTTGATTTTAACACTACAACGCATATGGAACTATTTTTGGTCATTGACGGCTTTATTATAAATGAATTTAGAAAGATCTAATAAGCTTTTTTGCTAGCATTGATTCTCTCTAATACTGCAAGTATTTAAATGTTTATGTATATATATGAAACACTTGTGCATGGTGTATGTATTCTTGATGATAAGATATCAAGTTTATTTGAATTATTGCAAACCTATTACAGGAGTTCTTGTTACTTGACATCTTTATATGAAGTAGAGACAATTAAGTTTTCAATAAATTTTAAATTGCATCACTCTCAGAATGGATCTTATTCTTTAAGAAATGAGCAAATATCATTGGAACACATCAGTGTTGATTACATCTGTCGAATAGTCGCAGAGCAACTGAATGTTTATTAGACTCAACGAATTAGGAATGACCCAAGCAAATATAGCAGAGGAGAAAACTGCAGAAAATGATAAAGAAATAAGTTTCATAAACGCGCAACGTAAACAGGAAATTGCTATACGTTTCCCTCTGTGTGAATAGTCTAATCATTACGCTTAAGGGCATACAACGATGAAGGAAATACAGAAGAAAAACCGCATTGACAGGACGAGCAAATAAGCAGCAACAAACATTGGAATTAAACCAATAGAAATAGGACAATAAATTATGCAGCATAACGTGTACAGGCCACCAAACTATGTCAAAAAGAGACAAATTCTACGTGTAAGGGACCTCGTCAAGATTCCAGGTTTAGCTACGAATCAACTTAGAGACAAATTCTACGTGTAAGGGACCTCGTTCAAGATTCCAGGTTTAGCTACGAATCAACTTAGAGACAAATTCTACGTGTAAGGGACCTCGTTCAAGAATCCAGGTTTAGCTACGAATCAACTTAGAGACAAATTCTACGTGTAAGGGACCTCGTTCAAAATTCAAGGTTTGGATACGAATCACATGTCATAAATCTAGGATAGATAAAATCCATATAAACCAAGTAAGGGAGCCAAAAAGGAGAAAGAAAGATTAGCCGAAACAACGGCATTAGCGTCAATTTTTCTCGAACTTTAAATTGGGATATTATTTATCTTGGCGGGTAGTTAACATCCTTGCACGAAGGCGCAACAAGCATGCGTTTTCCGAAAGACGTATCGATCTTTGTCTGAAATGGGTGACCCTACTGGGAACATGTAGTTTTAACCGGCATATGTTTCCATCGAGGCACGTATTACATGGAGGAGTTTATGAGGTTATGAGCAGTTTATCAAAGGGATAACTAAAAATATCCATATATCTTAATATGTAAATGTTATATACACACAACACCTACATAATAATTGAACATATATTCATTTAATACGGAAACAAAAATGCAATCTGAATCATGCCTCCTAAGTATGATATTTATAAGAGGAAGGAGCCAAAACTCTGTGTGGGACACCCCGTCCCGTACCCCAGATCTTGCTCGAAGCTGCCCAGCATCACGGATATATATGAACCAAAGAGACTTGGCTGCTCTGTAAAAGTGAGCATTCATTGTGGTCATCATACATACGAATTCAAAACTCCAAACTGAAACATGCCACCAATTAATACAATATTTATAAAAGGAAAGAACTAGTACTCTGTGTGAGGTACCCTCGTCCCGCATTTCATGTCTATCTCCGTAGCAACAGTCATCAAATGGACGCCAAAGAGGAAATGGTTTTACAGCAGATACATGTAAGCCAAAGAAAATAATTCATCAGAAAGAGCGATTGAAAAACTAGCAGTGCTTTCTTATTTCGGTTTAAAACATTCTGCCGCGCAAAATTCCAAAATACATCAAGTATCGATACACTGTATTCTCTGTAGAATGTTGACATTATAATCCAGCAAAGGAGAATGTTAGCATGAAAAGGGATATAACTCTTGATGAAAAAGTGAAATTCATATGATGAATTAGTGATTTATTCATGCAGCTTTTTGATTAGTTAATTTAATTAAAGTGGTAGATACGAAAAATCAAGACGATATTCAAAAGACGTTAGTCAATGGACATTGGGTGAATAAATAAAAAATTAGGGTCGCATTCGGAAAAAAGACCAAAAATACAATTATTTACTTAAAAAAGGAAACATCACGAACTTCTGTTTAAAAAAACTGAAGCGAAACCAGCTGCTCGCGATTGAGTAAGCGTTTCCTGCTACTCAATTGTCACTCGCTGCGATTTTCCCGGGTTATTTAGGTATATGGCAACCCTTTCCACAATAAAAAGGAAACATATGTCACTATTACCTTGACGAAAGATTTAAGCAGAAAAACCATTTACAATAATTCAGTCATGTAGCCTTTTGAGTATATTATTCATTCATATATTATAAATTGTACGCCATTACAACGTCTTCTTGCACTGAGTTTTTTGATTTTTGTGGATCACTTCTCTTTGTTTTTGGTCTTTGGGCTTACTTGTCTGTCCTTGCTGATATTCGGAATTTCATGCGGTTGAGATTTGAGTCTGTTTACTTTTATATTTAATCAACGAATCTTATCACTCTAGTTTAAATATACTGTTATATGCAATGGGCTTTTTTTTGAGTTGAATTGGTTTAATTTCTTTGATGTTTATGGTTTAATGATGCCCGCTACTGGGGATACAATTCTTACAGATTAGCGTACTCGTCATCCTTAAGCGGGTTAGGTGGGAATGTATAGATTCTGTTAACCTATATAATCACGTCTATTCGTTGCATGTACTCTTCAGTCGTTCCGTGGCTGGCAAGGCGTATTTTTGTGATATGTTTAATGTGGTTTTTTTATTTTTGTTTTTTTTTTGTTGGTGTATTCCTTGATTGTCAGTCCTTCTGATTCAATTGTTATGCTTCCTAACATATAAGAATATAGTCATGTATGTAACAAAAGATCAAAATGCCTGGTGTTAAGCAAGACAGGTGGTTATCTACAGATGATAATTTAGGTAAACAGAAATATACAAACTTTTCAGACAAATTCAAGTCTCTTGTGGTTGTTCTTGAACATGTAAAAGGTGTTAAAATAAGGAAAAAAATAGGATCAACAGAACAACCGGTTATTGACAAATAAACAATAGCTTTATCAAAAAGAAATCAACAGAATGAACTAGCAAAGTCAGACGGGCATTAAAACACATATTTAGTGTTTTTGTTAAGAATATGTTATTTCAAAGGATTAAATATATGATAAGATGGAAGCAAGACTGTATGCGCCTTGACATAGATATTGAATGGTGGTAACAGGCTAGTAAAAGAGCATTTTGTGTGACAAGGATACTGAAGTAAGGTAGTTTCAGTTTCGTCTGTTTCACAGTATTTTACCTACAAATATTTTATCTAGGAAGATAAAAATAACAGATCAAGGAAAATTATTTTACAGAAGTTCTTAATATATTTATCTAAATCAAAGTTAAGTCTAAGTCGTGTTTTAACGTATTGTATACCTCGTGTCCCTTTAGAATGGCTGCATCAACGTTAGTTAGTAAATATGACCAACAAATCTCATACAAACATTTTTTTCATTATTAAAATTAGCCGTTTTAATGTGTTAAAATATTTTTAAAAGTTGTGACACAATTAGAGATAGCTTTAAGTTAAATCTCTGTTGATATTGACATAACGCACTCCATGATCCTGGTATCGATGACACGGTGATGACACTAGGCACTTGACTACAAACAAGTACAGTATTGACAAACTCATCCTTATCCGTCGCTTTGTAATACAGGTAATTAACCGTAATGGCGGTTATTGTTTGTAGAGCCCCTAGAATTACAGCGGGATCATTACATGTGTTTGTTTGATAAGATGGACGTGAAGGTGGACGTGCAATTCATTAGCTCTTGCGCGACACAGGTAGATGGAACAAGAAGCGGGCAGGTGTTCCTGCAGTGAAAACTTTCTTAAATCTTGTGTTATCAACAAAAAGTTTTCGATGTTTACTAAACTTTGTGATTTGATACAGAATAGTCAAAATAAGTTAATTGTGGGTAGATGTATATGTCACGGATAAAAAGGGCAAGTGTGGTATCTGACACCGTATCCAGACGGAATAGGAATACAGAGGTTTCCAATGTAGAAACTTTCTAAAATCATATATTTTTAAGAAATATTTTTCGATGTTATAAGTGGTTAGTTACAGAGAAGTCACATTAAGTTAATTGTAGGTATATGCATGTGTTACCGACGAAAAAGCAAGTTCGCTATCTGAAACCGCATCCAGGAGGAATAGAAATATTCACATTGTGGAAATTCTCTCAAATCTTATGTTATTAACAAAATGTTTCTTTTATGTTAAAAAAAACTTTGTGATTAGTTACAGAAGAGTCAAAATAAGTTAATTGTAGGTATATGTAGGTATTACGGCTAAAAAGGACAGGTGCGCTATATGAAACCGCATCGTGACATTACGACACAGAAATGATAGGATAGAGATTGTTTACCTTTGATATAAAGATACATAAGTTTATCAATTATTATTCATCAAGGAGTTTCCTGTTTAGATTAAAAAGATGAACCAGTCATACGTACTGCTTTAACATTTAACGGTACCTATCAACAGAAATACACCTGATATTGTAAAACGTCATGGCTGCAACTTCAAGTTTTAGGCTTAAAGCAACTCTAGTTTTAATAAACGTGGTAGGATTGCATATTTTAATATGCGAGAGCACACTTACTGCAGTTTGGATGGCACCAAAAGTTTCACCGGGCGATAGTTTGGCAGTAAATGCTTCAACGTCTCTTGGAGCTCTGGCACTGGCCCTTGAGAAAATATACAATGAGTCTATCTTACCAAAAGACTCCATCAAGTAAGTTCTGATCTCTGTATAGTTCAGTGTAGATAAATGTTGTCTATACAGGTGTGTCTTTATAAGTGTTGACTTAAGGTGCATGTTTGTTTTACATATGTGTACCAGTGTTTATCGGCATGTTATATGCACTTGTTAGCATATGTATGTTTATATTACAAGAACATATAACCATATGTTGAGACGGGTTTCTTCTTTCGGGTCGGACTTTGCTTTTTGGTATATAAATATATACCTGATATGATACATGCTCAAATATGCAAATGATACTTTCATATATACATATATATATATATATAACACAAACATACAAAATAATGTATAATATTTATTCTTAACTTATTTTCGTTTTTTTTCTCTTCTAGTTTTTCAATAGAAGTTCGTGATGTTTCATTTTTTAGTTAACAAATGTATATTTTGTTATTTTTTCTCTGTGTGTCCCACGTTTTCCTTTTAGTTGCCCATGTCCATGGACTTACGGCTTTAGAATATCGTCTTGGTTTTTCGTATTTCAGACTAATTTATTTACAGGAATGTTGTTATTTAAAATTAAAGTAAATTATAATGAATACTCCATTTATTCAAATGTTTGTTACCACATATTTATAATTTCTAACTGCAAATTTGAACACTTGAAATCCATTTCTCGCATATATGTTGGCCGGGTTTTTAAAAAAGTAGTCATTGAAACACGAAAAACCAAGACAATATTCAAAAGCCGTTAGTTCATGGACATTGGCAAACAAAAGGAAAACGTGGGACGCACAGAGAAAAAAATAGCCAAATACACATTCATTAACTAAAAAAGGAAACATCACGAACTTCTATTAAATAACAAGAAGCGAAACCAGGAGCTCGCGATATGTGTCACCCGTCGCGATGCTTTATTTGAATTATGTAAGTTCCTATGCACGTCTATGTGTTATATGCTGTAAATACCTCTATATTGTATATGTCTGTTTATTGTTTAATTCTTGTTTAAAAACAGCTTAAGTTTATTTTAACATAGGCTTTCTGATGCTATTAAAATGATATCTCCATGAATACATTTCAGCGTAGTGTGGTTAGACTCGGCCTGTAGCAGTAAACAGAGCATAGGCTTATTGACGGATTTTCTCTTCAACCATTCAACTGTGGATGTTATTTTTGGACCGCCCTGTACCCAAGGTATTGAACTTACTTATATATCAAAGATAAGAACATAAACACCAACTTTCTCTAATTTCATTCAGAAAATGCTTCTTAGCATTTCACATAAAATTTAATAAAAAAAAAGACTTACCCGGAAAATTCGTTACCTCATTAAGGGACAGTTTACTCTTGAAAATACATTATGACATAAAACATTAAGTCTATTTATATTTCCATTATTTGTATTGTAAGACCTGGTACCTGTATGCTTTTTATTCTCTGTGGTTACGCTTCACCACTGAGTAAACTAAAAATTAACATATTAGCTTAACAAGCGTACAAATATGACATCCACTACACAAAGGTATACGTATGCAATGTTACATGGGCGTAGAACACTTATTATGTCACCGATCGCTCCCTCCAAGTTAAAACCTAAAGAAAACCTCTTGAGATTAAAAAAAACTAGTCTAGTGAAAAAATTAAAAATAATTGTTTTGTCTTTTCTAGTAATGAATTAATTCTTCATAATTGTCAAGTTAAAATCAAACGAAAACCTGTTGAGATTCAAAAAATCAATCTTGTGAAAAAATAAAAACAATTGTTTTGTCTTGTCCAGTAAAGATTAATGTTTCATAATTGTCAATTACCAGTCACCTATTATGTTATTAGATATTCTGTGTTCTTAAATTCCTTTATTTTTTAAAGTTCAATTAAATACAGTTCGCCGACCTTTAAACATGCTTTAATATTAACAAATGCTTTCTATCGTGGCAGTTAGATGACAGATCATCGTGACCAGAGCAAATCAAGTGCTCTTGTTGTTTGATCGTTAATACGGAGTGTCAATATTTATTTATAATACACTGTAGTACCAATAGAAGTCTAAATATATTGACGTATTGAAACATGTTATTTTCTAGTGGTGTGCATACACACGATGAAGATCAGTTCAATAAATCGAATTCAAATTCCTGTTCGTAAGTTAACCGTTCTTTTGGGATGTTTATTTGGTCAGTTAAAAATAAGAGCGAAATTTGTACCTTTGATTGAATAAGAGAGATATGACCATTGAATCGTAGTTCTATATTTTGTAGAGTTTATTAAAACAAACACTTAATTGTGTATTTAGACATCCGAACGAGCTGTCTAGAGGCGTGTAACAACCTATGTAGCAAAAAAGTCCGGGCTTACACATCATTTTGACCCATAAAAAATAAACGTTACCGAACTCCATAACAGAATTTGCGTAGATGAGTACCAATCCATACGAACCCCAAAATAAGCAAAATACATGTATATGTTAAATAATAGAGGAAAATTATATTTTCTTGCTTAAAAGGGCCATTGAAACTGACGCCAGAACACGGGAGAACGCGTCTCAGGCGTTCTAGAAAACAAAATTATCCTGGTGGAGACCCCCAGACGACTCAACGATAGGAAGGAGGAGACCCAATCCCATACCCTCACCCTCCTCGCGCTTCGGGCCTTCGGCAACACATTTGATCATTGGGCTTACACATTGAAAACCCGTTTGTAACGCCCCTGGCCTAGAGGAAAACGTTTGAAATTCCTGTTTCGACTTCGCGTTCAGCTCAAAAGTTGACAAGGCTAATTATATATTACTGTCGGGGTGAGGTTTTTGTCCTTTACTTACATCAGGATTTCCTACCCTCTCTTTCGGCTTTCATATCTTTGACTTATCTAAGTCTTGTCTATTCTAGATTCATTTTCCCTTCGAGTCCGTTTATGACAATCGATACGCAGCCTCGCTTTGAATCACGAGCGGATTCCTTTCACCCATTTGGTTAGTTCTACGTACGTCATTATAAGATGCCCGTTTCAGTTATAAAATTTATGCTGGCGGAAACTATATTGTTTATTTGTTAATATCCTTTGTTTTTCTGTATTTTCTATTTCTTCTTGTTTTATCAGCAATGATTCCAATCGCTCAGCTGTCGTCGTACAGAAATATCCCTGCCTTTGAATGGCTCGGAAATGAACAGTCTATGGATGACAAGAAGCAACTGAATACCTTGATACGCACCATCCCACCTTTATCAGCCCTTGGTAAGTCAAAATTATTTATTTTGTTCACAATTCTTAATTTACAATGCGCTAACAAATATGAAAGTCAAAATTAAACGAAGAAAATGCTGAACTTATAAAGAACATCTGTAAAGACCATTTCAATGAAAATGCGACTTATCGTTAGACTAAATGTACATGTATATGTGATTATTTATCATCGCATGGCAATGCCACTATATATCCCAACCGAATTCAGTTGGCATTCATATCGCCTTTGAATGCCATCACTCATTGTTTAGTTTCTCATTGCTTATCGTTTAGTTTGATACATTGGGATATCAAATGGAAAATATAAGCAGTGAACTGCTTTCAGTTGGCGCTCTTCGTTAAATTTGACTTTGTCCAGTTGGCATTCATATATCCTATGAATGCCAACTGAAAGCAGTTCAATGCTTAATTAAAAATACACACATGCAAGTAAAACATATTTCTCGCATCAGGTCATAGATTCAACTTTTTCATTCCAAAAATAGCAGAATGTTTGAATTTCTAACAAACAATTTCTAATTTGTATTGAATACTTTGTTACGTGAGAAATCCCTTATCTCATTTTTGACAATGTATCATTAGTTTTCCAATCTCGTTGATAATAATGCACAGCCTCGTTCAAACGTTTTGCAACATAATTAACTCGATTTGAAAATGATTAATAATACACTGTAAAAAATGCGATAGCTTCTATTTAACAACGAATAGCAGTTCTGAAATGCAGTTCTTTTAAATATGGTTTATTAATTTGCAGGTGGTATTCTTTCGTTGTACCTTTTTGGTATGCATTGGTACCGCTTTGTACTTATCACGGCCTCTGATCCAATATCAAAGGCGTACACGGAAGCTTTAATGACAGAGTTCCAGATTTACTACCAAAGTACGGGTATCTATGTAGTGCATCACTATTCAGATGTGGCCGCAAACATTTCAGTTACTGATCTTGACACCATGTTTACATCTATAAAGTACGAGGCCAGAAGTAAGTGTATTTATTCAGTCTGTCCGAATGTAATATCTATGAATCATTTTCAATAATCAAACAAAACATATTTTACACTAGGTACTTGTAGTGTTGTATTTTAAAGGTTCGAGCTCCACTCCATATAAACTGCCTTCATTGATTTTTAGTTGACATGTATTTGTCTGAAAATATGCGATTCACGTTCGTTCGTTCGTTCGTTCGTTCCATTATGTATCATAATTTCTATGCGATATTGACATTGCCTATTATTAGTTTTTCATGAGATTGTGAACACACCAATACTGCAAGTTCAAGAGATCATAAAACCATTTGAAATAGGTATCGTTTCTACAGTGTTATATTCTTGTTCCGTTTTTCTTTTTAGTTGTGATCATGATAATACCAGAATCGGATATCCGGAAATATATGATCCATGCAGACAATCTCGGAATGTCATCTGGCGACTATCAATTTCTATTTATTAAAACGTCACTTCCGTCTAAGGAAGAAATAGCTTTTCTTGGAACAGACGGTTTATGGAAACACAATGATGCAGACGATGAGAAAGCGAGACAAGGTTTTGAAAATGTGCTATATGTAAGTACATTTAGTTTCGTACGATTTGTAAGACTGTGAATGTTTGAAGATCATTTTTTACAAGAAGAATATTATAAAGCAATGCTCTCGGAATTTAATCTAACTAATGGTTGGTCCTAATACGAGCAATCACGACTGAGAACACTTGTATTTCTGAGAATGTTTACCATTTGAACAAACCACGAAGAATCAACAAGGAACTTTATGTAAATTAGATAATTTTTAGCTTTTGTCATTATAATAATCAGCTTTTGAATTATCCTGATAGTGTGTATCCTCATTGTGAAGGTGTACAGTCATGTAACTATCCATGAGTGTATGGTTAAACGTGACAAACCGTTCCTTTAATATATGTCCATAATTTCTAAGATGACATACTGTGTTGATATTGCAATTTTATCATGGGTAATATTTAGAAAATGTTCGACGATATTGAAATGAATATGAGATGCAATTTTGCAGACTCAATTTTGTGTCATTGGTTTTGTTGTAGATAATATTTGGGAATTCTATAGAAAACATTGGTGAGTGGCACCAAAGTGCAATGCAAGCAGCAGAAAGACTATTTGGTTCAAACCAAAATATGCCGGCTACCGGTATAGTGGTAATACTACGACGCTTTTTACATACATTTACTTATACGCGTGGAGCAAATGTTTGTACCGCATTCATTTACACCTGGTGAAATTCAGAGCCCTGTTTATTTGAACTTCATGCACTAATATTGTTGAGAGCAAAATTAAAGAAATAAATAAAACAGAAAACAAAACAAAACAAAAATAATAAAACACATATGTAAAAAGAAAGACAAAAGATAATGTCAGTTTATGTTTCTGGTGGCCTTAAAATTACAGACATTCGATCAATATTTAATACCTTTAGAATGTCTATATCTTGTAGCCTGACAAATATTCAATTTACCTTCATGACGCAGTGCTGCTTTACGCATATATACTGAATGCTTCAGGAACCGTCGACCTTAATGGTACCACGATCTTCAAGAAGACCCATAACACAGCATTTACTGGTAAATATTTGAATAGAATAATAAATTACAACAGGGATTGCAAATAATAGACAAAACAGAAAGCAGTTAAGAAATTCATTCAACTTAAAGATACAGATGGGGCAAACTGGAAAATAGGGCTTTCAAAATATGTATGAAATAGTTATAACGTTATGGACTGCTCAAGGGCCAAAGGCGAGGGTCAAGTCAAATACTTGTACATGTATGTAGGCCGCACCAGCCCGCGGACAGTCCTTACACTTTGATATTGCCCTACAGATAAGTTACCATTGCTTTTATTGCATAGAACAAAGATGCTGGTACATGTATTATCGTCAGTCCGGTTTGAACAGCGTGGTTGGCTATTTTTTTTTTTTTTTTTTTTTTTTTTTTAAATTAGTTCTTTGAATTAAAATGGCTGAACTTATTTATTTTGATGCGTATGGTGAGCTTATTCGATACAGCATAGTACCCCTCAATTAAAACATGATATCGTTTGGAGTAATAATAGAGCGCGTGATTGGTGAAATATAGAATCACTAATTATGTATTCATAATTTTGTTTCAGGTTTGTCAGGCGAAGTAGATATGGCTGTTACTGCTGACCGCTACCCTGGCGTGGTCATCTACGATATGACCACGTATGGCAATTTTACTGATGTTGCCTCTCTGCGGTACACACGGTATCCGAATGGTTCCATATTGCCGGTATGTTTATAATTTGAAGTAATTTGCGATATCCACAGCATCTTAAATTATACATAAAATTATTTTGAAAATACATCAAAAGCTTAAAAATATGATTCTTAAGATTTAGGACTTAAAAATAAAAGATTTTCAAATACAGAAACGTGTGTTACATTGTAGCAACAAAATAAAAAGAAAAACAACGGAATTATATTGTGCAAATATATAATTTACCGGTAGCAGTTTTAATCCGAAGAATCTCAATTTAGTAATTTTGATATAGAAATGTAAATTGATCTTTGCATGTTCACACGAACGACTAAAATATAATTTACATATTGTAGATATCACATCTTGGGACCATAATTTGGGGCAATGGTTTGACAAGTGATACATTTATACCCAAAGATGTCCCAGACTGTGGCTTTTATGGAGAGTTATGCATTCCTGGTTCAGGTACGTTTTTTTTTTTTTTTTTTAACATTTTTATCCCCCTGGCTCGATAAAGATACCTATGCAAAGTCTCTTTTTTCTGAACTATCACTTTTGCTTTGTTTTCCCGTTCCTATCGCCGCTTCTCTTCCTTTCCTATCGTTTGGTTTTTTATTCCTTTCGTTTTTTATTCCTTTCGTTTTTTGTCACGATATCGGTGAAATACTCTGTTAGTGACGTTAAGCCCTAGTTTAACAAACAAATTCATGCTGTTGTCTTTTTTGATATTGATGTGAAAAAGAAAGCATCTACGGTCTCCGTAAGGAACACACTATTGATTGTTAAGTTTCAATTAAAAGAACAGTTCTATGTGAAAAAGAGTATTCAGAATCTTTTAAGCCTTTTAAAACAAAGTTCAAGTATGTTTGTTTGTTTATTCGGGTTTATCGTCCCTTTAACTCATGTATAGGTTATATCGAGACGGTGTCTGCTTGTGACAGTGCGCACTTATGGCGACTTTTTAGTGCTGTCTCACTGAAATATTACACCGCAGACACATTGACCTGATACTTCACTCGGTCACATTATCCTGACACCGAGCCAACCAGTTCTTCTCACACCCAGTAATGATGAGGGCTTAGCAGGGAGCGAGAAGATTGTTTTTCGTATTAATGTGACCTGTATTAGATCCCACGACCTGGGATGCTAGCACCAGTCTAACGACTCATGGGTACAACAACATACCTGTATAATGTATTACATAAAAAACATTTACGGAACTAATAACAATACGAAAAGCAAACAGAGAGAGCAGAACAGAATCATAATTGAAATTGTCGCATAAAATGTTAAGCATTTTAAGTTAAGATGATTCTTCAGTATCATCACATGGAAATGACAGTTTTACCCAGCGAGATGAAGCGTGTTCACAGATTAATGAAGATAATCTGTGGTGCACGTACACGACGTTTAATCTCTCAC
>JAUMGZ010054143.1:0-18807 GCA_032359645.1 Pododesmus macrochisma | reverse complement strand
CATGTGTTTACCACCAATTGGTCGGATGTCAGTTTCGCCTGTTTTTAATATAGCATCATGCATGGCGTCATGATCTGTAAGAGGTATGAGTATACAGACAAATTTTGCTCTTTGATCGATTTCCCGGATATGGGTATATTTCAGGCAGCTGCATAGCTACTCCCACTGACCGCATTGTCGTCTGCAATGCTGAAATAAACATAAGTCACTAAAGTTCAATACGGACACCGGACCACATTCCGGATTTGGCAGCGACTTTCGATTTACGCAATTTTGTAATCCATAATCGAAATCGGAACTGGTAAACCGATCAACTTTCGATTATAATCGATCATCGGCCCACCACTACTAATTAGTAATATTTACCTGTGCCATCTTGTAGAACTAATTAGTATTATTTACCTGTGTCATCTTTTAGAACTAATTAATAATTTTTACCTGTGTCATTTGTTGTACCATGAGAACAATGGACAGCCAGTTGGGTGTTAGTTGCTCTAATTCCAAACTGACAACAGCTAAACTTAAAACACTGGGATGGTAGGCCTGGAACTTGTGACTACCAAGACAGTTGAACAGCTTACGAGTCATCATTTCCAGGAGTTTTGAAGGTGTCATGTTTCTCAAACCATCTAACAGTTGGGGGTAGTAACTCATTAACATACCATGGATCTGAAATCATTTCAATGAAAATAGTTTCAAACAATGTTTACTGTGATAATGAAATATGATAAAAAGCCTTCCATGTCACTTACAGACAGTGTGGGAAAGTAGCGGTAGACCTATAGCCTGAGGCCACATGAAATACCAGAGGTCTACATGATTGTAAAAAGTTGTAGCCCGATTGTCTACATAAAATTTCGTTGCCCTGAAAAATTGCATCCTCAATATTTAAGAAAATTACATAAGAAAGTCAATAGATCTCAGTGAATGGAAAACCAATGTGTCTTGCGCAATAGGAGCATTTTCTATAAAAATCTGTTAAAAAATTGTGGGTCTACATGAACTTGAATAGGGCCACATGAAGTAAATTTGTTGTGGCCCCATTGTCTACAAGAACCTAGAGATTAGTTTCTCACACTGTAGAGACTGACCGTTTTAATGGGAATTTGAAAGACTTTAAAAGTATTAAAGTACCCAGTATTGATGGTTAGTGATACAAAGTATACTCTTATAGTAAACTATAAATCTCACTTAAAAGACAGCTATTCACCCTTAAAAAATTTGTAAATTAATAACAAAAGTGATTATTCTGTACGACATTGTTTAGAAAATAACTTTTAAACCTATAAATATCTTAATTCCCTAACTTGCATTCCTTTTTTTGGTCAAGACAAGATTTTAGAAGATTTTACTTTCCTCCTATATCGAATTAATTTACATGAAACTTACAATGTGCAAAAAGTCAATGGTGGTGACAAATTTTATGTTCCAATTGAGTTTGTTGAGAATAAGTGCTTCCATTCTGAGAATCTCTGCCACAGAACATGCACACTGACTTTTTTTCACAAGATCCACTGTACCAGGTATTACCTGAGTGAAAATTAAAAACGTAAAGAACAAAGGTGAACATTTGCTTGTTAATAAAAATATTTTAACTATGAGAGTCAAAGCACAGATCTTGATAGCTAGCTTGATATCTTTTTGGACTAGTCTTTTTTGGATATTTAAATGCCAATGTTTACACCCCAGGACAATTTCAATTTTATTTTATACTTTAAAAATGCATTTTTATAGAAATATTAATGTTAAATTCAAACTATTTTTAACATAGAGCCTCTCACAAGGACATTTCTTTTTGAACAAATTTAAATCTCCCCTTACACAGTAAAATTTAACTTAATTAGCACATATTCTTTAATAAAACTTGACAGATAATGGCAAGTTTATAATGCAGTTTACCTCATCTTCTTCCAGAGTCTTTGCTGCAATGAAAAAGCAGCTGATAGCAACACAGTACAGATACTTTGGGCGGACCTGAAAATACAAACAGAAATCAATGAATCAATGCATATGTAGTACATAAATGAGCATTTTATGACAATGGAAATTTTATAACACACAATTACTTTAAGAAGGATGTGAATTGAAGAAATCTGTGTAAATATTACACCAAAATGCAACAACAAGTTTCACATGATGATATCGATGTACAGGAGTAGTCCAAAAAAGTTAAGGTTTTTTCATAAACATATACACATATCGGCAGCAGTGTAAGCAAAAATTTGACAGCACATAGCACTGCATGACATGGACAAAAACAAGTGTATTGTGTAGTTATCATGGATTAAGTATAACCATAAATATCTATGGAAAATAGAACTGCTTAAGTGTGTATATATATACATGTAGCAGCCAGTAATTGGAAGATAATTTTACACATAAATTTTTCAAGTTTCGTATAACCAAGTTACTTTTTTTAATAAGTTAACTGTATTGCTATTAGTTTTTATATTTCATATACATGTATATGTATATTATGGATTATACATATAATGCATGTTTGGGTCACTGCTGCGGATACACATTTAAAAGTTGTGTTACTGAGGGTTTTTGTGTGCAAATACTGCTGTCATATTTTGTGTTTAAGAAACTTTTGTTGATACAAGTTGTATATATATATGAGATATTGTTGTGTTGAACATTATTTTACTTGTATTACTTATACAAGTTTGTGTTTGTATGTGAGTGTGAATTCATATAAAAACAAACCTTCACAAGTTGCAAGAAGTTATCCAGGAGATATATACTCAAGGAAACAGTTTCTGGCGCAAAATGGAATTTGCCGTTCAAGAGAATAAGAGATGACACCACTTCATCTCTATGACATCCAAGCACCTCCTGAAGGAGAAAATCATTATTATATAATTTATAAACTAGTTTAATTACATACAAATAAATAACATCTGAAACCAGCATAAAATCTTTATGTTTTACATTACTAGTTTAAATATATGGTTTACATTGTAAGTTGAGTTTGTCAAAAGTGAAAACAAGGTGGTACAGTATATATATATACACCAGTCAGTTATGTGTTTCAAGATCATTTTCTATATAGCTATATGAGGACCTACCGGTACATGCAGCTTTATTTTGTCCTATACATGTACAAGTCCCTTATCACCTACTCTGAGTACTATCATATAAACACTCACAACCACTGATTTCACACAAACAATGATCTTTCAATGTACCTGTACTTCACCTGGCCCCATGGCCATGCCAGTTCTAAAAATATCAGTTGCAATGGGATGAAAAAATATTTAAGTTTTAACCCAGATTAAGGTCAATAACCCTCTTATCAAGACTCTAAGTGAGTACTATCATGTAAAATCACACACCTAGCACAAGTGATCAAAATGCAAACATTCAGTGCATGCCTGGATACAGAAATTGTACTTGTACTTGTAGTTTTAAATTAAACTTGTAAGATCTATTTATTTATTATATTTCACCTTGAATAGCAATATTTGATCCTATTAATTTATAGTAATAAGAATATGACATTTAATTAATTACCTGAAGGTGATTTCCATTATTCTTGTATTGTTTAGGCTTCCACTGTTTCTGTTCCTTGTGAAGAGCCTCCCCAAGCATCAACATCAAGTGCTTAGCACTTAATCCACTGTGCAGCTTCATACTGACCCCCAACTGTGCACCAAGCAACCTGTATCAACAGCATTATTTATTAAAGAATTTAATTATGATTTTGTGTAATGTTCACAATCATGAGGTGGTGATTATAGTTGTTACATGTACAAAATTAACAAGAGCACCACAAAGCGGCACAAAATGTTTGAAATACTATGAAATTCCATGCTAGTTCGATGTTTGCAGATTAGCAGTGCTAAAATTTCAGTGTATTTCTCTTGTTATGAATGCCCACCTACACTAAAATAGTCTCAGCACAAGGAAGTTATTGACTTTCCTTATTGTCAGAAATGCTTGCATCAAACCTTTAACTAACTATGTCAAAACAGGCATTTTTGGCCTTTGTGTCTACATTACAGTGTATATATATCATTGCTAGTGTTCGCATTGTCTTAAAACAATTTCAGATGAAGAAAAATATCAATTTTGTTAACTTTCAAAATAACTTCTATTTTTCACTACTTGCACTAAGATTTTTAACAAAGTTCAAGCAGGCCCTTTGGGCCATTGAAATAATTAAATAAACAGTACAACTCTCGTTTTGATTGTTCAAATAGATACACTATACAACAGTTTGGCATGAAAAATATGTAATTTATGCACTGTAACACAAATGCATTGTTATTTCAATATGTGCACCAAAACTTTAACCAAAGTCTGGGCCTTTTTCTTTGTCTATATAACAGTGTGTATGTTGCTTGTGTTTGTCTATACATATCAAAATAATTTCCACTGAAGAATTATATCATATTTGTTCATTCATATATATGAAGTTAAATAAACAGTATATCCCTCTTTTGATGGTCCATATATACCGGTACACCATAGAATCGTTTCAGCATAAAAAATAAACTCATGTTAAATGCACTGTACATGTATTAACACTAAAATAGTGTTATTTCAATACTTGCACCAAACTTTAAGTCCAAACAGGCCCTTTTCTTTGTATACATTACAGTACTGTATACGATTACTTTTGTTTGTCATACATATTAAAATAATTACAGATGAAGAAAAATATCAAATTTGTTCACTCTGACTCATAATAACTTCAATTTTTCAATATTTGCACTAAAACTTTAACCAAGTCAATACAGGCACTTTAACCCTTTGCAATCCTTAAATTAACAGAAAATCCCCCTTTTTGGTTATCCATATACACTATAAAACAGTTTCAGCATAAAAAAAGTATCTAATTTATCCACTATAACACTAAAATTCTGTTATTTCAATACTTGCACCAAAATTTGCAACCTAACTTAGAGGGTGACAGTTGTTCTGTACCATCATCAATCCATACTAAGAATTAAAGTCATTCCGTACCACAATTTTGTTGTTAATATTTCTACTTTTTATGAACATTAGTCATTATACATAATAATTTAATAAAAGTAAATTAAATGACCATTCCTATACCGCATGTACCTTGTTAACACCTATCACATTTGTCACAGGTAATTTCATGTTGCCAGGGGCAAACTGGACAATTGCATGCTATACATAAATCCTACAGTACGATTTTTTTATATCATATATATATCATCATGAAAAGTAGAAATAACAACAAAAAACTTGTGGTGCGGATCAACAAAATCTTGGTATGGATTGATGATGGTACATTACGATTGGTAATTCAACTTAGACCAATCAACAACTGGTGCCAGTCGACGTCGTTCCCTACCATCGTCAATCCGTACCAAGATTTGGTTGATCCGTACGTACCAAGAATAAAAGTCGTTCCGTACACTTTTACTGATGCATGAAAAATGTGTTTCACAAAGAATAATATATTGTTTTTAATAGTATTGCCTGTATGATATGAAATTTTAGAATTAAATATGCAAAAATAAAAAATTATATCAAAAACCAATTTAATTTGTATATATGTAACTATCGTTTAAACGTTGATATATATATACCATGTATACTTAATATCTCAGTACGAAGAAGAGTACACTCACAAAAGTTTGCAATATTTTATATCATATATCATCATAAAAAGTAGAAATAACAACAACAAAATTCTGGTACGAAACGACTATAATTCTTGGTACGGATCAACCACATCTTGGTACAGACTGACTGGTACGGACCGACTGGTATTCTCAACTACAAATTCAGACAAATAATAAAAAAAAATAATTACTTTTTCACATTATTTGATGAATTCAAATTCCTTTAAAACCTTATATGAAATATTGCTTAATCAGCCGATAACTAAAGAAGACAGCATACATATATTTAAATACATGTAATCAAAATCACAACTTTAACCACACCTTAATTATATATCCCAGATTTAAATGCAAATTTTGCAAAGAATATACTTTTTTGTCTATGCTATGCTTAAAATTCATGATTGTGTTAAATCTGGAATGTTCTAGATCATTGGCATTGCCATGGAGAATATTCTAACTGACCTTGCAGTTATATTCACAATCCAATGCACATATACAATGTATTACATAATCAAATTCAACAACCAGCTACAACACATTTTGCTTAAGATGTTTATAAATATAATGTACCATATTGTGACATCAAGGGATCTAATTATTAAGTTTTAGAGCATCAAATGCAGTTTTAATCGTTTTGACAGTTCTCTCAAAATCAAAATGGCGTCTACAGCTGATGACATATCAATGTAACGAAGCGACAGGAAATCATGTTTCTTATATCATTTACAGAGTTATGATTGAAAAAAGAACTCACCCAGATTAAACTGAAGGAAGAGTGTAGAACCAAAGCCTTCCTCTGGTCCATCCGTTTTTCTTCTTACATTTATAACATCTCCATTGTTGTTCACTACGAAAACCAAGTACGAAATGAAGGAAATATTTTGTTGATGTGATTCTATTATTAGAAATGCAACTATGCATAATCAATATTAATACGCATGCTAATTTTGAAATTTACATGGACCCATAACGCTTTTTATATACCTCTAATAACAGTTAATTATTACTGAAGATGAAATCTGAATCATTCGTTCATTTTATATATAATTTCAAATAGCAACTTTGCACTTTATTAAATTGCGTATGTATTTTTATTGTTAGGCGTGATTTGGCTATCTCGGAAGTTGATCTGTCAAATTTATGAGCAGGTGCTTGATCGAAAGAGAAATGGTTAATTTTGATAATATGTGCTTTTATGGAAACTGATTCGTGATGAGGTGAGTGTAAATTATTACTTTGTATTGTGTGATCCACTTTTTAATATTATTTAAAGCAGTGTACTTGTTTTCGAAATGCTATTGTTTACAAGCGTCATTTATTTTTAGAACAACGAATCCAAGCCAATCACGTGTCCGGTAGTAAGCCAATCGTCTAAATCGTTATATTTTAAACGCATTGTGCGCCAAGTTTCGAATATCAATACAGCAGACGTTTGACAGCAGTGGTTTGTCATTGTCTGATGACTTGTCTCGTATAAATATATTTCAGAATAATACACAAGACGAGACAGGAAAAGAGAATTATGCAATAGACGAATTTTTGCGCTGAAGTAGATTCAGCATAAGGAAAATGGTTCAGGGTTTTTCTGACAGCTTGATGAACGACGACAAGTCGGCGACAACAATGACACTTGGTCTTGCCAACGTTCTTCAAGATCAGCATCAACATACAGGGGGAAAAATGGTGCAGGTAAACATGGCGAGACATGAAAACATGGAGTGAATTATTTGTAAATGGCCTTAATTTATATTAATTTTATCAGTAGAACTATATGCGTTGAGCAGTAGATCTGATATTTGATCAGCTGGCTTTTTAAGTTATGGCACCTCCCCGCGAATTTTGCAATTTTCCATTGTCATTGTTATACATAATACAGTTGTTTTCCTAGTTCCGTCATTTTCCGAAAATGCTGAAATGCATGTCTTCATTTCTTTGAGTGCATGACTAATATTCTACTTTTGATTTATGATTAACTTTCGGAATATAAAAACACTCGATTTAACTTATTCTGGTCTGGATATTATTGTAGTCCTGTACAGGCCGCTCAGGTATACTCATCCCTTATTTTCAATTAATGTAATCCGACAGGTGATATGTGTTTTAGTAGTGCAGCCTTTCATCTTTTGTAAGTAAATTAAAGTAGAAAGTTTGAGGCTTTAAGCAGGTGCGGAAATACCAAATACCGAAATAACCAAAAACCAGGTGCCAAAATAACGGGGTGCTGAAGCGAAAAGATACCATAATATCTTTTGACTTGTTAAAGGTTTTTGACGGTCAGATACATGCACCCGTCTGTATAATAATTCAATTGCAGCTGCCTATAGAAAATCAGCTGGTCTCTTATGAGTTTTGTTGAAACTACAAAAAAAAGTTTATTGGTCCTGTACAGTAGTGTGGTGTTTGTTTGAATTGTATATATGTAGACTGTCCACTGGTAGACAATAGGAACAGAGTGGGGCAAGACCACATATGATATAGATTGACCTTTGGCTGTAGTGGACGAATGTAGTACCTATAGAAATTGAAGTATCTGACTTGAGAATTTATTGTTATTTATGTCATTGAGTGTTTAGTTAAGTAATGAACTGAATCTCAATCTGACCTTTACTATTTGCAAAGGTCAATTAAAAATTGGAATTTTCGGGCGACATTTGATCGGTGATTCTATATCAAGTTTGTCATTATTCTGTTAACCAAAAATAGATCCAACATATTCTCAATTTTCAATAGCCTTGAATTGTCGGTAGTCTTATATAGTAGAATTAATTGTGGTCTCGACCCAAGTGATAAAAACAAACACACAAGGGATTCTGTAACGCGGACACTCTAACAACACGTACAGGAACCTTTACCGGATGACTTAACTGCGGAATATACAAGATCGCCCACTAATAGGCACTATTTTAACCAATTTGCAAGTCTCAAATCAAGCAACTTACGAGTGAACTTAAGTCGCCAATGTAGACATTAGGTCGCCATGGTAACAGTTGTATATTGCTAATTATAAGTACTTTAAAATGCCTGCAAAATTTGATTACAAATTTGCATACTTAATTGTGTGGCAAGACTTTCTTAACCCAGCAGCTTGTTCTTAATTAATAAGATTGTATTAAGGAATAATGTTTTTTGAAAAAGACTTTTTTTTTTTAATTCTGTTTTTTCCTTCTTACTGCAACCTTTTCAATATTTTCAGATTAGCAACAAGATTACACATTTGGAGCAGTTGTACTCAAAGATGTTGGAGTATTCATCAGATTATTCACTGGTATTGTATTATTTTTCTCTTCAGAATAGCAACAATACCCACAACATTGTGTGTACTGATCATGAATATCTATAATGTTGTTCATTAACTTCTATCCTCAATAATCAATCCAAATGTCAACCATGCATAATGCTTTCAACTAGAATGTAACGGAACACTAATTAAATAAAATAAACTTGGAAATACATGAGTTCAAGTTCAACATTAAGTTTTCGTTTTCAGTCTCTTTCTCAAAAAGTTCAAGTGCTAGCTATAGGGTATTCATACTTGGATCATAGTTACATCTAAGACCATGCATCACATTGTATTCTGCAGATGCTGAATATTACCTAGCTTCATTTCATGGTCCATTGACATTGATGCTGGATTTTTTTATTATTTTTTTTTAATAATTTTTTTTTTCTCAGTTTCACATATATCTCGTACAGATACAAAACATATTACAAATAATATAAGTACATTAAAAATTAAATAATGGAAAAATTGGCAAAAAATTACAAAGATCAAATGAAGTTTCTATTAAAGGTACATGTCCATATATAATTATATTATTAAATTGTATTGGACTAGAAAACAGAAATGGAAAGAAAATATTGAGTATTTTATAATCAAATGTCCTAAACTGTGATTTTAAAGATAGATGACTACATTGTATACTCAAATGGAAAATGTATAGCTCTAGGCCTATTGATTTAAAAAGTTACACACAAACAAGAGTTATCTTTCTTTAAATACACACAATATTCAGAGGATTTAATATATGATTTATTTTTGAAATCCTTGTTTTTTCAAAGACAGATTTTTAAAAAGAAAACTAATTTTGCATATCATTATGTATACAATATACACATTTTATTCATTATTTAAAAACAAGACATAACTGATGCACATTTTTCTAAATTGTAATTTCAAAGTAATTTATTTTAAGGGGCCATCCACAGCTGTAATTAGCTCCCAAAGTTAAGTTTTTGTTTTCAGTCTATTCTTGACTTCTCAAAAACTGCAAGTGTTTTGGCATTTATATATGGGTAATTATGACACATAAAAACTATATTAAAAAAAAATCTTTCTACCATGTGTGGAGTGATGGCCAAATGCTAGACATCATTCTGCAGAATTCTTGTTAAATTAGTGAATGCAGATATGCTTCCTATTGATGATGATCTAGTTTCCTGTTATTAGTGTGTACATATATATCATATACAAATTTACATTTAAATTAAGTCAATGATTTAGAATTGTCAAAAACATGCACCTGCTATCCTTGATACTGATACTAATTAATATTATTATTAATTGATTTCAGATTGCTGAAGAATTAAGAAGAAATGAAATTGCAAGTGTAAGGAACTGCTCAGTGTCAACTATAAGATGCCTTAATATATTTTATGGCTTCGGCAGTGAAACATTTGCTACTGCAGTAAACATCCTGGATCGTTTTCTAGCTAAAATGAAGGTATGATGTTTATCTTTACAAAGTCTACAGACTATTTCTAAGTTATTTTTATTAACTCATCTTGGTCAATATTATTTACTCTACCCAATTAATGGTATTTCAAAATTAATGCAAACATATTTTATTTTATAAATTCCTTTATCAAACCCTAGATCTGAGAATAATTTGTCTTGATTTATAACAGAAAGAAATATATCATTACCCCTACTTGATTGTACAATTTTGGTTCAATGTTGCCAAATCAATTAGGCTGTCATGTATTCTGAAAATTTTTCTTCATCTTGTTAAAAAAAAGTATTGGCCAGACCTTTTTCAGTTTCTACTTAATGTATAAATTGCAGGTATTTTTTATGCAACTCTCAGTCTTGACAAATGTTCATTGCATCAAACAAAGCATATCAATTTAACTATCTTTGTGCATAAGCATATCTATTCAAAAAGTGTGCATGCAAATCGTTTACTCCTTGCAATTGACTGACTTTGACCTCAAATATGCTGTTTATGGACTTAGTTGATTTTGTGAATGATTTTAGTCCATCTGGACCAAAGGTACAAGGTGAACTTTTCTCATAAAAATCCTATCCCTCTGTCCATCGTTGTACACTTTCCAGATTTCCGACTTCAAACCGCTGAAATAGCATTCAAACTTCTTAGGAAATATCCCGAGGGGAAGGGATTCAGATTTGTTCAAAGTGGGAAAATTTCAAAAACCTTATAAACTAGAAGGAATACCGATAGTGTTTAATGCTTGGTATGTTGTAGCTGACAGTAACTTTAGGGCATGGAGATCTAGAACCAAGTTTGCTCGAGGCATGACCCTGGGTAAAAAAAATTCAAATGTCAAAACTTACCTATAGGCCTATTGGATCCAGGTGACGTTAAGGCCCAATGGACCTCTTGTTATAATATCATGTAATGTTGCAGAGTGTCTCGGAAAATATTTTTTCACAATTAATGAATTCAGGTGGATATTAGGCCCATTTGGGCCTCTTTACTTGTTTATTACTTATCAGTTTAAAAAATCAAATTATGTTGTGGGTTTTTTCAGGTGCAGCAAAAGTACTTGTCTTGTGTAGCAGCAGCATGTTTCTTCTTAGCAGTTAAACTGCAACAAGAATCTGAGGTATGTTTATATATAGTGCGTTCAAGACTTAATGCAAATATAAAATATATGTGACCTTGAATTATAAACTTGCATTTGTATGCATTAAGATATACCTTAAGTAAGGTATAACTTTTACCAGTGTTATTAACTTATTGGGGCATTTTACATACAATTTTTTAAGAGTATTGCACCAAGAAGATTTGACCTTTGATTACCAAATTCTTTTGATACATTATAACATTTAAATTTTTTATCTTGCTGTATACAATTTGTATCTGCAATTTCTTTTTACAAGACTTATTGCCCATTTTCTTGGTATGAAGACAAAATTATCCTTTAAGCATCTTGAGAAAGGTTGCTTGTTTATAATATTACAAAAAATCAACTTCAGAAGTTCAATTTGCTCTGTTTCATTGGCATTGATAAACATTGTTGTGAAACATGGCAACCAAATAAACATTTGCAATGAATATCTGGTGCTTTGTGGTCTATTTTATGCATCAATTTATTTTACCCTCTCATAGAGGAAGGTACCACACATTGCTGAAAAAACATATCGACCAAATCAACCTTAGCAATGAGCATCTAGTGCTTTTGAATATTTGAAACCATCAATATATAGAATAACAATTAAAAAAATTTCTATTTTTCCATGTTGCTGAACCAACTTTTACTATTATCAAGCACTAGTCTGATAGGTATACCCATATAGTGTATATGGGAATCCAGGGATTTTTCTACTATTTTTTTTGGAAAAGGAGTATACTGAAAAATTGGAAAATTTTGTGGCATTTTTGGGTAAATTGGGGAAATTATACAGACTTGGTAATAATAAAACAAAACTAAAAAAATCAATTTTGAATTTATTCTTATTCAATTTTCCTGTCTTTTTTGTTTTTTAAGGTAAGAACTAGTTTCTCTAGAAATGTCTCATTTAATTCACTGGTCCCTTCCTTGCATATTCTCATTTAATTCACTGGTCCCTTCCTTGCATGTTCTCATGTCATTTCCTGCCCTGTCCATTGTTGCTAGAAAGCAAAGCATTGATCAAACTTTTACAGCTTCCTGAATCCTTTTTTCAGATTTTTTGGGCATAATTTTTGCTATTATGCGACATGGTACCTACTACATTGTTTAAACCGTTTGTGATAAAGTAATGTTAAATACGGAACCAATTGCCTGTGTAAAGGTGCAACATTTTTACCTCCAACACTGAAGATTTTTACAGCGGTAAAATATGTCTTCCGAATATTTTGATGATCGCAAAACATTATTTTGAAGCGCATTTAACTTTTTCCTGTCTGGAGATACTAGAGTAGTGATAATTTTAGGAAATTTATTGATAAAATTGTGGAAATTACACATATTTTTTTTTGATTGGGAAAGGTAGTTAAATACCAAAGTCTTCTTAACCATAGAAAAATCCCTGGGATCAGACTAGTGCCTTACATTGCAGACTAGAAAAAAAACTATGGCGGTGCACATAATCTTTATAAGGCCAGAGAAAAATTATATCTTATAATTGGTGATTGTATGAACAGGTATCCACTTACCGATATACTTTTTTTCTCTTCAATTCGTTTATTTTGGATGCATTTGTGAGAGTTGGACTAGGTTATTCAGTTAATATGACGATGAGGACTAATGTTGCTAATACCTTTGATTTGCCCTATTAATGTGTAACAGTATGTGATCTGTTTTCAGTACTTAAAGAACATTCAAGAATATTAGATTTTTTTCAACCTAAAATAGGTTTAAAATTGTGAACAAATCTGATATACATTTAAAAAGAATTATTAAATACTTTAAATTAATAATAGTATTTGACCCCAGAGTAATTGCATTATGAATATATTGTTTAGTAGTCTTTGATGTTTTGCCTTAATGTCACTGCTATCAGCTAGGTAATAATCATCAATAGTAATTTTGTTATCAATCTGATAGGAGACTTAACTACTACATGTACCACTATAACCATACAGTTTATACATGTTTTACAACAGGAAATTCCAAGTGCAACTGAAATATGCAACTTACACAGACAGTCTTGGAAAGCATCGGATCTAAAGAGAATGGAGTTGATTATCAGTCAAAAACTTCAATGGCAGTTACTTCAGCCTACCTGTCCAGCATTTCTCAAGCTTATCTGTGATATTGTGTCAACGATCTCAAATCAACCCTGCCAGAGCTCATCAGTGTTTGATTCAATGCTGATTGAGTTTGAAACGTGTATTAATTATAGTTCAAGTGCAATATATAAAGTAAGCAGATATTTCACTTCTGTTATTGTTGATAGTGTTGTTATGTTGTTGTATTCACCTATAAAGAAACTAATTAAGAAGATAATTATTAAAGGCTAGTTGTGGAGTTGTCAGCAAGAACACCAGCTGCCTTTATGACAACTTTACATAATAATGTCGCAAATGAAAGTCTTAAAACTTTCAAACTTTGTGTCAATCTTCATTCCTCTTTCACAACACAGTTAGTAAAATTGTTATGTAACGAGTATCTGTATCTCATGGTTAAACTTTGATAAAGGTTTCCTAATATTGAACTAATATCAGTACTCTGTACAAGTACTTTGTTAGTTTACTAATATTTGATTGTACCTGTTAATTTGAGTAAACCTATCAGTTAGAAAGATGCTGTACATGTTTGTTACTTTTTAATTTACAGCCCCATACTTTAGCCTTTTGTATTGCTTACAATACTCTCTTACAAAAGAATATTCTGACACCTGCCATCAAACATTGCATCCTGGAACTGCAGAGGATGTTTCATGTAAGTACTTGATGTTAAGAGTCCATAATAACAATAGTTAAAACAGTTTTTTGATAGTACAATGCTCTCCAGTGATTTGACACAATTATTAAAGGTTTAAACAGTCTCGTGTTTTTACATCTTTCATGATTAAAATCATCATCAACAAAAAAAAAAAAAATTGTTCTTCACATGCACATGATACACACTGAAATTGTTTCCCATATTATATGTTTATAACTGAGCTATGTAGCAACAAACCTTGTCACTCCATTAAGCTCCATGCGTTTTGTAAATTGTGCAATATGAAGTGGATCATTTCTTTTTGGCAATGCATTTTTGGACATGAAAGAGAGGTTGAATGACCACAAAGCGGTCAAGCTGACAGTTTTTATAAGAAATATTTTTACTTTAAATGTTCACTTTTACTTATTGCTACCTTCTAAGTGTGCATTGAAAGGAATAAACTTTATGATATATTTTTGCCGCAATTTGTCAGTATTCATTTAACTTCATACTTATGCTGCATGAATCTAGACTTATCATTAGAAGAGGATGACTTGCAATTTCCTTTTTAATAGTTTTGATTGAACACAGTTTTTACTAACACTATACCACTAGTAGGTAATGTTCACTTACATTTTGTACACAGGTATGCGACTCTGAGTTTTACGAGTGTTACACCACTGTAGTAGGTATACTTGACGAGTACACCAATAATCCAGCTTGTCATCCTACATGCCTGTCCTTGCCAAAACCTCAGCCAAGAATGTCTCTTGTCTCCAGACCAAGTTATTATGGTGGTAGTGACCTTCCCACCATACAAGAAACAAATCAAGCAGATAAACAGAATGTTACCTCTATGTAAGTTAATAAATCTGTAGAATTATAAGTAGTGTTAAATCAACTTAATAAAGACGTGTTTAATTTACAATATTCGTCTGCTAACATCAAGGATACAGATTACCTAAACAGTCTATCAACAATTCCTGTATATAGCAATACTTCTATATTTCTAACTCTATTAACCACTGTATACATTTCATAAAATATTCTTATGATCGGTAGTACCGGTAATGTAAAATCATACAATACTCACAAAGAAATCGGATATAGATTATACATTTGTATTCTATTTTTAGGGAGACTGAAAAAGCCAGTGACAAAGAGAATTCCAGTATTCCCAAGGAAATACAACAAAAGCAGATTTTGAGTTGGAGCTGTGTTTTACCAAATCGTGGAGTGTTGTGTGATATAAACTGAAATGTTTACAGTGTTTTTTTTTATCTTTCGAAACATTCTAGTTAGCTTCAAGATGTTTGAGTACAATCCTGTGATTTTTAATATCAATTATACAGATTTTAAATATGAAACTTATTTATGGAGAGTTTTTTATTGTATGTTTTAAAACATGAATAAGAAACCCAAATATTTTTAAAACAGTGTTATATTTATTCAAATAGTTTTTTAAACCCTTTGTACATTGTTGTAAATGTTGTACCCAGTTTTGTTTGTCTAAAAAAATTGTACTTTCCCTCCAAAAAAATATGTTTTTCTATTTATAGTATCTTAATCAAAAGATGTACACCATACAAGGAAATCTGTGACATGTAAATTATTTTTATGGCTTGAAACAACAGTTGTCTATTTTAACCAAATTAGTTATAAATAAATTGTGTTATGAATGTAGAATTATTAGTCCTCATGACACCATCTAGCCTTCATGGCAACTCACCAACATGACAAACTGATACAACATCTCATCCATGCAATGGATCACACCAACATGACAGATACAAAATCTCGTCCAAATTTCAGATCACCAACATGACAGAACAACATTTTATCTACACAACAGATCATCAGCATTACAGAACTAACATCTAGTCCACACGACAGATCAAAAACAAACAGAAACAGCATCTAGTCAACACGACGGATCAAAAACATGAGAGACAAAAAAAAATCTAGTCCACACAACAGATCACGAACATGACAACTCATAGATACAACATCTAGTCAGAACAACAGATCCGCCACATGGTAGATGCAACATCCAGTCCACAAGACAGATAACCCACTTAACAATTTATAGAAGAAACATCTAGTCAGAACAACAGATCAGCCACATGACAACTTAAAGATACAACATCTAGTCAAAACAACAGATCCGCCACATGGCAGATGCAACACCCAGTCCACAAGATAGATAACCCACGTGACAATTTATAGAAGCAACATCTAATCAGAACAACAGATCAACCACATGACAACTTATAGAAACAACATCTAGTCCAAACGACAGATCAACCACATGGCAACTTATAGAAACAACAGATAAGCCACATGACAACTTATAGAAATAACATCTAGTCCAAACAACAGATCAGCCACATGGCAACTAAAAATACAATCTTGTCAACATGATAGATCACCAAATAAAACATATACATTTTATTTATGCAACATATGGGATAAAACTTATAATTTATACAGTTTTGAGCATGTTATTTGTTGTTGGGGTTAATATTGTGTTCATTTTGTTATTTCCTTGTTGGAATGACTTTGCTCAGGGTTTCTCTACAAATTTTAACTAAAGGTTATATGACTTTTATGTTAATGTATATACAGTCAATTATTGGTGCACCAGGAAAAGACCTTCCAAACAGTCAAGTGAAAGAAATGATACATTTTAACAAGTTACTGGGTACCTCACTGCAGTGCAGAGGTAGATCAGTTTGTAACTTCACCAAAGTGCCATGTAGATGAATAGAATTTGTAAAAGCTTGTTATCATTCATTTATAGCACATCAATCAGCTTATAGATTTTTTTTTGTTATTTGTATACGAATGTATGTTTACATTTGCTGTCTAAAAAACTCAATTTTAGTTGTAAACAATCTTACAATGGTGAAATCCTTTTATAGTACTATTTAAATACTCCATTAAACTTAACACATATTTATAAATACAACATATTAACCTTGTGCTTGTTTTTATCTTTTATTTAAAGATGTATTGTATATGTTTTAGACAGTTTGTGGCAAAACTTGAAGTATGTGCTTCACAAATATTTTTGACGACTTATTGATTTAAGGTTAAATATTAACTTCTCAAGTTTAAGGCATCACAGTGCACCAAACAATTCAAAATTATTAATATTGAAGACTTAATAAGTTTGTTTTATTGGTCTTATAAAATTCACTATTATTAAGGCCATAGTTCTCAGAAATTTGCGTTTAATTTTTGAAAGATTATAATTTTAATCTGAGTATATGTATTCAAGAAATTTTAATTGGTCTTAATGTGTGATATGTAATAACACATGGTAATCAGCATGTTTGTGTATAAAATCTAGTTATATGTTTTTGATATTTTAGTATATCACAGCCAACTATATTGACCATTGACTATAAAGATTAACTGTGCTTTGAGTAGTATTCTTGCAAAACATAGTAAGTGATACCAAATAATTAAATTCAAGTCCATGTGTCAAACCTTGGTGGTCCCCCTGAAAAAGTGCCTTGCGGTTAGAAGGGTATATTTTAATGGAATAGCCCTTAGGTATTTTTATTGAAAAGATTATTTTGTGAACTTTCAACTTAGATATATAGCATCTGTATTGGCATGATAGACAGGCAAAGACCTGGTTTATTTAATAGTAGAAAGATCTGTAGTATTGGTCTATATGAAAAATCTTTTGGTATATGTTTCATTGTTGAACAAATTAATGTTAAAGTATGTGTATATAATTTAAATGAAAATGCATATTTTCAGTTTTTACGTTATTTTAAAAGCAAATGTATACCAAACATGCAGCAGTATTATACTTAAATTGGCTTATTGTTCTATCATTTAAAGCTTTTATGTCTAAGTTTCTTTACATTAAAATAGAGGAAATTATTTATGCATCTATATATAAACATAGAATGTGCTTTATTAAATAGGCCAAGTGAGCATTATTAATTTATTTGTATATAAAGAGAAGACTTATTATATGTTATAAATAATGGCAAAATAGGGCAAAAAATCATTACATACTTGGTTCTCAGTTTCCTCCCTTATTTATTTTTAGTTCCGTTGTCATTTATTTTTATTGACAAATTTTTCTTTCTAGTGTTTCAGGTTAAGTCTATACAAAACAAGTATCTAAATATCTAAAGTTGGTAGGAATTCTGAACAAGTATTATTTTAAGTTGTAAAACAAACTAGAAATATAAAACTGAAGTCATATTTTCTTTAAAATAGATCACAATTCAAATTTTATCATATAAAACTTTTTAGCATCTTAAATACACATTAAAGGTTTCCCTCAATCATCTAGATTAATGAAGTTGCCTGAGAACCAAGTCATTACTTTTTATGGCCTTCTTGATGTTGAGTCCTGGGTTTGTATGAGGTAGTATGAATAGCTCCAAAAATATTTTGTTAAATGTTGTTTTTATATTGTAAAATAGAAAAAGAAATGATAAGGTCATATTAGTTTGTTGTTAACGATGCTAATATGATTTGTGACTTAATGCAAGAGATGTTTCAAAGACTAAAAGAATCTTTCATATACGTGAGTGGAAGATAGGGATATATTCCACCCGAGGGGGTTACAAATTGGTGTAAC
>JAUMGZ010054033.1:0-18807 GCA_032359645.1 Pododesmus macrochisma | reverse complement strand
AGTGTATAATAAACTGATAATAATGAAATCAAGATAATTTTTGTTCATCGTGGATCATTGCATTCCACATTGCGCATAGCGCTTAAATTGCATTGTTGTATTGATGGCTACCGTTATAAAAGTGTTGCGCAATTTGGTGTTGTCCTCGATGGTTATCCGCAATCAACAAACAACTCCTCCGCGGAGGCTCGCAAAAAGAGGTTGATACGTGTAAGATGTACTTTTTTAGAATTTGAAGCTTAATCATTTTTCACAATTCAATAATTTTTTCACAAGCTCATTTATAACATGTTTATTATAAAATGATATTATTCCTAAAATTCTATTGGTCTAAAGGCGGTCATGTTATTCCCTGTGAAAGTGATATCGACCTAAAAAGTGATATTGACTGGGTCCGTCCAAAATTAGTGTGATTCTCTGTAAAAAGATATATTGAGCTTTTGCATAATGAATATTCTTATTTATTATAAAGCAGTATTGAAAGGGTCCGACTATAAGTAGTATGTAGAGTCGTCTTAAATTCTATTAATATGACAAGTTATAGGGACAAGGCGTGTGCTGAAAACGTTGATTGAAAAATACCGTTATTTGAACCGTTTGTACATATTATGTTGTTACGTCCTCAAAGCATATACTAATTTGTTATAATAAAACATTTATTACCTTTGGATTTCGGTAGATACATGGTTGGCCTGACCTTGGAAAAAATATGGACCGTGGACTCATCCAAAGTCTATAATTGTATATTATTTAAATGCTCTTTGAAGATACTCTTCTGATATCATATGACCCAATTATCTTAGCAATGGTGCAGCAAATGATAATATTTTGTTGCTATGTAGATTGGAATGTGATATCAATGGTCATTGCTATCTATAACCTTCTCGTGAAATGATCAATGAAAGAATTTCACTTGGAAAAGTATTCGTATTGTATGTAAATAGATAGCGATGAAATATGGAAATCGATGATGTCACATGCTTTAAGCATATACAGATATATTGTTGTCATGTAGGCTGTTTGGTTGCTAATGCTATAGTTGCTAACGTTGTTATTAATATTTAGAAATCTAAACATTTATTAACAAAATTCTCTTAAAGTTTGAAATTAAGCTTTTTCATATTAATTGAAAAATTTAGATTTTAGTTTTTTCGAAATAAAATATGTTTGAATTTTTAAACTTCATGAAATATGTTGTTAATTAACGGTTGCTATGCAAATTTGACTGTTGCTATGTAGATATGTGCGTAAGATTTTCGGTGATCATAAAAAATACCACACAAGAAACATATTTTATTACCACATTGAATATTGAATCAGTTTAAAATTACTTTGATATGTATGTGTTGACCCAACTATATATGATACATAATTTTGGCACTTGAAATGACGTTGCTATGGTTACATTTTGACGGCCTGTCAACACGTCAATAATTGTCCGAAAATTAAAAAAATTATATTTTTGCATTTAGTACACTCTCAACTCTATTGCACATAAAAATTATTAATTTTGGAGATTGGGCCAAAAATGAGTCCTAGAGTACCTTGTCCTTTACATCGGGACCTCCTCTCTCTTTGGCAAACTACCTTTGATTTATCCGGGCCTTGTCTTTTCTAAAATCTTATTCTCTATAGCATTAGCTATGACGGCGTTGATTCACAGCTTGACCTTGAATCATGGACGAAGGTCTCTCACACAGGGAATTGAATGTCTCTCACACAGGGAATTGAAGGTCTCTCACACAAGGAATTGAAGGTCTTTCACACAGGGAATTGAAAGTATCTCACACAGGGAATTGAAGGTCTCTCACACAGGGAATTGAAGGTCTCTCACAAAGGGAATTGATGTCTCTCACACAGGGAATTGAAGGTCTCACACAGGGAATTGAAGGTATCGCACACAGGGAATTGAAGGTCTCTCACATAGGGAATTGAAGGTCTCACACAGGGAATTGAAGGTATCGCACACAGGGAATTGAAGGTCTCTTGCACTGGGAATTGAAGGTCTCACACAGGGAATTGAAGGTATCGCACACAGGGAATTGAAGGTCTCTCACACAGGGAATTGAAGGTCTCTCACACAGGGAATTTATGTCTCTCACACAGGGAATTGAAGATCTCTCCCACAGGGAATTGAAGGTTGCCCACACAGGGAATTGATGTCTCTCCAACAGGGAATTGATTATTGCTTCTTATAAATATTATATTTATTGGTTGCCAGTTTCAGTTTACAATATTGTATTTTTAGACAAATTGTTTTCAACTATTTTTCTTTATTTTAACGACCGTAGTAAAAATAAAAAAGAGTCTGTTAATTATCTGGAAGAGCGGGACCTGTCACCAAATTCTGGCTTCTTCCAAAGGAGGGGGCGATAAATGGTCGACCAAGAGCAAATAAGATGTATGGAAAGAATAATTTTAGAGTGGAAATGACCTAGACATGTCAAAGGGTGGTCGGGAGGAAGAATCAGCAATAATATAAAGTGGGTCAAATCCATTATTAAGATTTACATGTAGACAAAATACTGGTAGGTATATTTCAACTAAGTCCCCTGTACAGCTGTTATGTACAAGACATTCCTCGTTAGCAGGGATGGCGTTATAAAATATAACTTAATATTTTAATCAAAAGACTGACTGAATAAATGAGTCAATTTTAAAAAGAGCTGAACGCCTAAGTACAGAAATTTGGAATGATGTAAAAACAGTACCACACTGCTTTGTTTGTTTGTTTTTTTTTTTGCTTAATGCTTTTTGCGTAACGTGTCATGCTAAATGCTTTTTGCCTTATACTAAGTTAGTTTTTCCCTTGCTCATTTGTCATACACGCATTTATGGAACCAGGGCGTAGGGGTAATTAAAAAAAAGTTCATGTCTGGGGTGTTTCTGTTAATATATACCTATGGTATCAATGTATTTTTAAAAGTAGTATTGAGAGAAAGGTGTAAACTATAGCACTTTTAGCAAAAAATTATGTAGCAAAAAAGTATTTAGCAAAACACAAAAAGCATTTAGCAAAATCATTTAGCGAAATGCAATTAACAAAAAGCATTTAGCAGAAAGCTTTTACATACCGCATTACTAATTGGCAACAGCCCCACTACAAATACAATACACAGAGAACTTGTATATTTCTAAAACTAAAGACAAAGTGCATTGACTTACAACGTAACGGCTAAGTTATGGTAACATATTTTCGTCAACAGGAAATAATTTAGTTAAATTGATTCAATTGTAATTGGTACTGACGAATAAGACTATGCAAAAGACAACGTATAACACCTATAGTTGTTTTTTGAGCGTGTTAACGCTAGAATATTGAGCCAATCAGACAAACAGCGGGTAAACACCTGAAGTATATCGTATTTCGCAAAAATCTGACTCAACTCAGACAGTCACAGTGGTCAATGACATTTCATAGGAAATAAGATCACCACGGGGCCATTTCCTTCAAGTTGTACATTGTCTGTCACAGGGTCTTAATTATAATGCAACATATAGAAGTGACAAACATACGTCATTTAATAAATGTCCTTGATATGTGTGTTAGAATTATGTGTAAACCCCTAACCTCAAGGTCCATGTTAGGCGTTGGAATTGGCATCTTAAGATAACGTAATTATGCTACCAATTTCCTTAGAATTTTCAATTAATCTGCTAAACGTAAATCATTGAGTTGATGTTTAAGTAATTAATGAATATTTTAAAGAATTAAATCCACCACGCAGTTTACTGTTTACGAGCGTACCGCAAATAGGATAGGTTCCTGCTAACTTCTTTATCCAAACGTTTCATCTCGATGAGACGGAGATATCCCATTAAAATTCTATCCATCTTGCACTAATTCACTAGCCAACAACCAGAATATCCATTTAATCAGGGAGGTTTCTGAATGAGCTACTATAGAAATCCTCTGGAGATATCAATTAACCTGTTCCAATTAACAACCAATCAATTATAACACAACAGATTTTAAATATGTTATTTAACTTCGGAAAAGAAAGTATTTCTCCTTATCTAAATGAAAAACCAATCGGCAATTCTTATACGTGTGCGTAATAGTATTTAAAGACAATTAAGGGGGCCGAATCTAGTTCGAGTTTACGTTCATTGCGCAGTACACTGCGCAGCACTGAATGTCAGATGTAGTACAAAAATTAATTCACGATTGAACAAAAATGATTAAATTATGAATACGATATCATCTATAAACACATGGTCTGCACAATTTTTAAAAACACTGCTACTAAAAATGTTAACATTAAATTTGAAAAGGGTCATATGGCGTTTTGTGTCAAAAAGTGGTGTTTTAGCTCAAAATTCTACCTTTGAGACGGCCTCTTATCACTTTTTGTCTGGTGGCCCCCCTTTTTTGTTTGCTTATAAGAAAGATATTTTAATGCACTACATCATTTACAAAATTGGTCAAAAGTTCTACTGCAGAATTTTGTTTATATTGGTTTAAGTGTTAAAATTTGCCATTTCTGTGTCATTTCCCATTGAACTCTATGTAAAATCAGAGGTTATTTTGAAACAGTCCCCACGTTTCACCAGTCGGCATCCTTTTTCTATTTGCCTAAAATAAAAATAATGTGTCTCTTAACATTGTCTGTTAAGGAAATGAAATTCTCTATTGCAGATTTCTTGCAGTTGAATTAGATTCGGCCCCCTTAAGTCGAAATTAAATGTTAAAAAAAAACCCACAAGATACGTGGAATCATTAGAACGAAGACATCAACAAACCAACAACAGCCGCATTATAAACCATTTAGAACCAGAATAAAACAGAATTAAAATGACGTCGCAACAATCTCAAGAGAAGTTTTATGCGGAAATACATATAGTCTTGTTTTTTCGCGCTTTATCATGTCAAACAAAGGGTTTTTGTAAGTCGGTATATCACCATTTTATGTCATTGTGAAGAAATTTTGTTTTAAAGAATAATTTTTTTAGTTATTTTGTCAATTTAATACAAATCTTTCCTCGTTGTAAAGCGACTCAACTGAAATACATAATTTCAATATATAACTGTTCAGTCAAAACATATTATGAAGTTCTAAAGACTAGCATCTTTAAATGAATTTATTATAAACTTTGAACTACTCTGTTGATGTTTAAGAAATTGTTGACTTAAAGGGTTTCATATATTAATATTTTTTAACATTACTAAATGCACGCAAACAAATAATGAACAATTGCTTGAACAATAAAAGTCTAGACCTTTATATAATTACCTAAACATAATACATTCTTACGTGGTGTATACATAAAATAACATATTGTGTATTGATTTCACCTGTTATTCCAGACAGAAGTTCCTTTCATTATTGTAAAGGATGAGTTTTATTCATATGCGTCTACGGAGACTCGTAATAGCGAGGACATGAAATATAGGTTTCGTAAACGTTTGGAGTCTTAGGAGTCAACGGAGACTTTTTAATTGAATCAGTAATAGAAATCCAAGCCCCGGGGACATTCATGAATCTCTTTTACTCTTTAATGCAGTATATTACTTTATTTACGTCGAACTTGATATGGTTTGACGACTTATTTATTGAGTTTGACAATAATGGCTTCACCCTTAGAACTCTATAAGGCACCGTTAAAACAGGAGAGGAGTAGACGTCGATCATATAACTTGTGGTCTCGTACAAAGATATGATATTGTTATCATGCATACATGTAGCTAAAACAATTCCCCTATTTCCATCAGTTCAAAATATACTGTTGTGGAGGAATCGTCAACATCTTCGCTGTTCAATAAGCCTTTGTGCGGTTTTTTTCAGTCGCGAAAGAAATATTGAAGAATTGAGCCATTTATTTTAAACACAACTTGATACTATTTGATAAACAGATGTAACTGTTTTTACCTAATCATGTACTAGAATTCAAGAGTATAGAATCAAGAAACCAACGTTTTGAGCAAGCTTGTTTTGAAACAAGTGAGACGTTGCTCGATGCATTTTGAATGCATGGGTTCTTCTATTCATCTACCAAGGTCTAGCTCCATAGTTTCGTAAAGCGGCCCCCTCACAATTGAGGATATAGTTTGTTTCTTTGGACTTTGAAATTTTCTTTGTTTTGTATATGCTATGATTGTTCAATAAGTGTTATTTGAAAGTCAATAAAATGTGTTATTATCTGTAATTTAAAAAGTAAACTTAATTTCCATGTGACACTTGCGGGTGTTTGAATACGGCGGATTGACTGTTGTACAGGAAACGAGTGCTTCGGTTAGAAAAGCAACACATGAGGAAATGGTAAAATTGAGAATTCTAGTATTTTTGGTATTTCATAACAATGGATTTGTTATAGTTAAAGCTACATTTCATAAAAAGTTATCTGAAAAATTATTTTTAGCACCTCCGTGAAATGTGAATGTTTTGGTGATCAAACCCACGGCAATCGTAAACATGCAAATACTTGAGCCTACAATGATGGCCATCTAGTTTCAATATACCACCATTTTATTTGTTTATGTCTCAAAATGTGAAGCAGATAATCATGTTTCAAAACATGTATACATATAGGATATTGGTGGCAAAAACAAAGCAAGTACAATATATATAACTGTATTGCCCGAGAATGGATTTGGTAACAGCACGTACAGCCTTACTGTGGCTAGAGACCCAATTTCTCGCCGTCGAAGTCAATACGTCCCCATTTGGGATATAATATTGTGGTATAAAAACAAACGTATATGTTGTCGCTATGTAATAAATATGGTAAATAAGCGCAACAACAAGGGATTTAGGAAGGGGATATAAGCTAACGACATATTAACTGCCAAATTAGAAATTCGATAATGCTAATGTTCTGAAGTTTGCAAGAGCAGTTGTTGTATAGAAACACTCTGTAATGTGAATACTGTTAATGGACTAGTTCCTTCCCTTAGTTCTCTACCTCCGCCAGACCTGCGGCGAACTTAATGAGGAGAGAACCAGTCTACTCTGTTAACCGTCTTTGGTATTCGTTTACTTGAGCCAAGTCATCCATATTATACGGATTAACGTCTGGTAACATTTATTGTAGACTGCATGTTAACTTCTTATGCTTGGTTTATGCGAAAGTTTCGAATTGAACAACTACTTGCAGGAACATTTTCAAAGATAGCATATACATCAAATTATGAAAAGATGGCATCCTTAGGCATACACATCTTCTCGATTAAATAGGAATAATTTGAAAATTGTCTTCGACAATATAATCAGGACGGTATACAATGTTGCTGTATGTTGAATAAGAAGAATAATAATTAAAAGAACAAAGGATATTAACAAGCACACAATAATCCGATCAAAAAATCAACATCAGAATGAAATTAATGAAATCGAAACGGACATTTATAAATGACCTCAAACCAACCATTGAGTGAGAGGAACTCACTTGTGATCCAAAGTCAAGCTACGAATCAACCATTGAGTGAGAGGAACTCACTTGTGATCCAAAGTCAAGCTACGAATCAACCATTGAGTGAGAGGACCTCACTTGTGATCCAAAGTCAAGCTAGGAATCAACCATTGAGTGAGAGGACCTCACTTGTGATCCAAAGTCAAGCTACGAATCAACCGTCATCAACGAACTCGACGGTTTATATTTAGAGCTGATGTCTTTATCAAATCGTTCATAAGTTTTCGTTTTTAATCGTCACTTTAAAGCGCTAAAAACCAGCACCGTGATACCGGCACATAAGCTCAGTCGTAGAGCGTTTCTTACGTGTTCCGGAAGGTGGGTGTTCATTCCCCGGCCGAGTCCAACCGAAGACGTTAAAATTAGGCAATAGTCTCCTTCCCTGCTAAGTACTCAGCATTTTTGGGAAGGAGAAGGACTGTTCTGTAGCGTGTGAGACAGCACTATCTCGATAAGACATAAACATGAGTTGAAGGGACGTTAAATTCTAAAGAAACAAACAATCGAACCATATTCAATTACAATAAACAAAACAAAAAAATTAAAAATCAGCAACAACCACATCAGACAATTCAGCACCACGGAATAAGAAGCAATCCCCAAGCATAGCTATTAATGCATACCGACTAAAATATATGAACTGTCATCCAGATTGAATTTCTTTAGTCTTGGAAAAGCTAATACCTAAAATCATGATTCTGAACAAATGCAACTTAAGTTTAACAACTGTGATTGTAGCAAGGATAGCGATGCTTAATTTCAATATATGAGTACAATTCACACTTTATAAAGATACAACCCTCGTTAAGTCCAGAGTCGTATGACTACATGGGCCTATCTGGTGACCTTGGTACGGCTATAGATAACATATTGGCATAAACCATTAATGTCAATCACACATGGAAACGGGTCGTATCCGAGCATTCTTCTCGAGAAGTGCTCTTTACGTGTGCAAGTTTTCAATAAATATCTTAGATTATGTCCAGACAATGTCAGAGTTTGCTGCCCACGAGGACGGCGAATGTCAAAAAGCCAATAACAATTGATGATCAGATGTAGCAGGCATCTATCACACTTTGCAATACGTTAAAACACGAGCGATATTTGGGAACTGGTCAAGGGTTGCCGAGTATGCTTTACTCAAGTCAACATGCGCCTAGACAATGATTTAAATTAAATTTCTAGGCAAATCATAATGTCATCTACGGCGCCGAAGATAAACAAACTGCGTATCTATATTCTTTGACATTTATTGGAAGCGTCCGCCATTAATGTCGTCCATGCTTACAGCTACAGACTTTATTAAAGTACTTGACTCCAATAATGCCTATAAAAGGATGAAAAACACGGTGCATTGTGATAGATCGAGATAACATGTGTTCATAGATCATTACAAGCATACTGTTTTTTGTAAATTGGATACTCAAGCAGACCGTATATTCACATAGCATAACATGTTACCGTAGTAAGTAATTGTAATTTTGTTGTTTTTTCTGTGTGCCTTCATCGTTTTCCTTTTATTTTCTAAGGTCCATGGACTGATGTCTTTTGAAAATCGTCTTTCTTTTTCGTATTTACCACCTTATGTTAATAATCGTCAAGTAAGAAATGTTTAGATTTGTTTCGAGTGTTTTGTTTCTTGAGGGTTTTTTAATTACGTGTTCATGAACGAACACGTGTCTTGACAAATTGTAGAAAAGAGAATCAAACGTGCATCTATTTTCAAACACAGATTCTTTTCCGACAATTTTAGAAAATATAAAAAAAAATCCCTTTCTCTCAGTAACTTTTTTCTATCAATTGTATGAAAGAAAATAACATATAAAAACAGAGCTTTAAAAACGGGAATTTCCAAAACAAAAATGTTGTTCCCGTATCTCATATACGCTTGATATGACTTTCAGTATATGAACTTTTCACTGAAAAAACTGACGCATCACTATAATACCATTGAAGAGATATGTAATAAAGTAAGTAATCATCCGTATTCTTATTGCTGGGTATGAACATACGTCTATACTACACTGTATGTATAACACTTATACGTTTTTATGTTTCAATATAGAGAAAATGACGAGAAAATACACAAACTGCAGTTATAGTTTTAGAATCAGATTTACGCATTAAGCTTAAGTTTCAAACGAAACAAAATAAAGAAAAGGTTTATTAAAATATATTGGCACAACAGTGTCTTTAGATGATTTGTAAATATATATTTCTGGTTGTAATAGCAAACACACAACGCCAAATATGTACAAAAAGAAAAAAGAAAGAAAAAATCATAAGTATTTAGAAAAGGCATACCTGCATGTACATGGATATACAAGTTTGTGTAGTAATCATCTTGAGTGCCATATAAAACATAAATCGCCACAATTGTATTATAGTTATCCGGGTTTTGTGTCTCTTTTGAGTGTTTTCCTAATCATCTGAATTTCCGCAAAGTCCCAGATTTTGTTTCATTTTAGACACATCATCTGATTTCCGCCAAGTCCCAGATTTTGTGTCATTTTAGAACCATCATCTGAATTTCCGCTACATCAAATCATGTCTGTGTTACATGTATGTAAAGCCTGATTGCTTGTAGGCGGAACACGGTCTTTGTGGACACTCTGTATACCAGATATACGTACGTGATGCTTTAATCAGTTTAATCAGGAATTACTTCGTATTTACTGTCACGGATTTTAAAAATTCATTCCCAGCTATTGAATTATTCAGCCTTTAACGACAGTCTAATTCACAGATGATCCCACATGGATTGGTGAACGGCCTCAAAACATCGTTCTAGTGGACACAATTTTGGCGTTATATTCTTGTTTTGGGAAACAAGTAATTGAAATTGTATGGTTTTAAATTTTGTATGAGTACATTTTTCTTAATTTGTCTACATGTCTTTAACATTGCGTTTAAAGGCTTGATCTGACAAATGGCAAATGCAGTTTTGTATCTTGATATTAAAATCTTGACACCAATCATTGGTGTTTCATTGATTCCTAAATAAACATTAATTATCACAAAATTCTTATAAAATAATAGGTAAAGTAACAGATGTGTGTAGAGTTATAAAGTTCGTGGTATAAGCTTTGGCAAAGAAAGGTACACCTGTTAAGGCATCTTCGCTAGCCAACATATACGAATCACTTCCTTTCAGTTCGCTTATCATATCGTAGTGAAACGTAGTGTAGCGAAGCTTGGCTTGCGAAGATGCTGTAACGGTTACCTGTTACTAATAGTTGGCGGTACTAGTATTAATGGTGGTTAAGTTGGGTACAGTTGACAGACGTATGTAGAATTACATGGTAGCTATATTGTGTGGTGTTAGCTTTGGTAAGGTAAGAAAAAGTTTTGTTTCATTTAGATTTTTCGGTCATTGGTCTAGTGAATTTTCCTAGCTTGACGTCACATTATAATTGTTTGATGAATGTGTCCAACCAGGAGGTTAGAAAACAAAAATGAACGGTCGATTATCATTTTTCTAGCGTTCTGATTGGCTGTTGTCAGTTGTTTATCATATACAACCAATATGTGAGAACAGGCCCGTAGCATCATTTGTTAAAGTGGAGGGGCCAAACTTTACATAAAGCAATCGACAATTCAATAAGTTGAGCTCTATACGTGCACATAGTTGCGTGATTGGGAGAGGAGTTGGAGGGGAGTTGCCTCCCCCAGCAGTGGTGTATCGGCCTCCCCAAGCAAGTTTTGATTTTTTTAGGTAAACAAGGTGCAGTTTACTGATGAACAGAGGAAAACCTTGGTTTTAACACACACTTTTACAATTTAGTAAAATAAAACTTAAAATTATTTAAAAAAAAAAAAAAAAAAAAAAAATAAAAGGAGGCCAGGCCCCCTGCCCCCAGCCCTTGTTCTACGGGTCTGGAGAAAATATGATAATGAACAGCTTAAGGCGACGGCAGTATACATTTGTACCATTGTTATGGGGAACAGTGTAATACGTTAAAGACGATGTCATTGGACTAATGCAGTATAATAACGAAAAAAGTAAAACGATGTGAATGTATGGTTGCGGAGTAATAATGAACAGCTTAAGATGATGGCGGTAACTATTGTTGTATACTGAACAGCTTAAGATGATGTTATTGTATTGTTGAAGTGTAATAATGAACAGCTTAAGATGATGTTATTGTATTGTTGTAGTGTAATAATGAACAGCTTAATACGATGTTATTGTATTGGTATAGTGTAAAAATGAACAGTTTAAGATGATGTTATTGTATTGTTGTAGTGTAATAATGAACAGCTTAAGATGATGTTATTGTATTGTTGCAGTGTAATAATGAACAGCTAAAGATGATGTTATTGTATTGTTGTAGTGTAATAATGAACAGCTTAAGATGATGTTATTGTATTGCTGCAGTGTAATAATAAACAACTTAAGATGATGTTATTGTATTGTTGTAGTGTAATAATGAACAGCTTAAGATGATGTAATTGTATTGTTGCAGTGTAATAATGAACAGCTAAAGATGATGTTATTGTATTGTTGTAGTGTAATGATGAACAGCTTAAGATGATGTTATTGTATTGGTGTAGTGTAATAATGAAAAGCTTAATGCGATGTTATTGTATTGCTGCAGTGTAATAATGAACAGTTTAAGATGACGTTATTGTATTGTTGTAGTGTAATAATGAACAGCTTAAGATGATGTTATTGTATTGTTGTAGTGTAATAATGAACAGCTTAAGATGATGTTAGTGTATTGTTGTAGTGTAATAATGAACAGCTTAAGATGATGTTATTGTATTGCTGCAATGTAATAATGAACAGTTTTAGACGATGACAGTTTACCATTGTTGTATAATGAACACAAAGTGCTAAGAAAACATAAGCTGACACAGCGACCACAGACGCCGATAAACTAAAGGATGCATTAGTCTTGAGAGATGTTGGCAAGTTAATGATGAAACATGCGGGAATTTACGACGACACATGTACAATAATGATTAGGTGTAATGAGGGAGATGTGGCCTGTCGGCACGACCCCCGGCTTATAGAGCATTGGATATTTGTGTAGGATTAGAAAGACAAAGCAATATATCGTCTCCGAGTATGCAACACATAGCAAGCATAACAACAAAATGTCAGGAAACATCGCGTGTTGCAAATATTATTTGAGACACAAAAAAGCGATCAGGTTGTTTTTTTATGAATTTATAAAAACAATAAAAGTTTATTTACATACATCAATACATTTTTATACTCATGAAAATGAAAAGAAAAACCGCCTTGACGGGGTTCCTATAGACTTACAGAAAATAAAAAGTAACATCTTTGGAATTTCCAAAGTGATGGATTATCGATCTCGGTCGCAGACAGCATAAGAATTAATTAACCCATTCGTCATAGAACCATTGACAGCATAAGCCAAGTTGAAAATGAGAAAAACTGACTACCGTTTATCAGAATATATAAAAATATTACATATTTTTTAACATTTCACAGTCATGAGTTTATCTTGGAAAATACCTTTACTGTAGCTCAGTTAGGAGAGCGTTCGCTTCGTGTGCGTGGTCACGGGTTTGATTCCCGGTCGCGTCGCACCTAAGACGTAAAATTGGGTAATATTTACGCTCATCGCAAAATTTTTAGCATTCGAGATGGGAGAAAGACTATTTAGTTCGGTGTAGGGACAATGTGACAGAGTGAATATCATGTCAATATGTGCATGGCGTGATATTCATTGAGATAGCACTATAGAGTCGCCATAAATGCTCCAATACAAAACACGCCCGCGATAGGCAATTCTAAAGTATTCAAATTTATCTTTATTGCACAAAAAACCCCGAATGTTAGCATAGATTTGCAGGTCAACGAGGCACTCCAACCCTCCCCACATTATAAGGTATAAAGGTAGTCTCCAAACAGAGGCTCTACTTTCGCGTCTCGACAGTGAATCCGACAAACCGGAAATAAGCCTCCTAGATTTGTATATATTTCTTATTCTAATTTCCATGTGCGTGTCAGGGCGACTGATCCAAAGGCAAATTACATTACATAGGGAAAATATGAAAGATAACAGATAACGTCAATCATATACAATTAACTTAACAGTATATTGTTACTTGCGGGCATTAATCCTATTTATTTCGAGAAATAAAGGCACTGATAAACATGCAAATTAAATTCTTTTTAAAAGCTCAAGGGAATGGTGAACTATATGCGGAACATTACACAAATCGCACAAACTATTCAACGGTCAATACTAGTGCTTTATATAAAGTATGAGTTCTCTGTGATATGGAGCTCGGAATATTCATATAATGAGAAATATTCGTATTGTAAATAATACTAAGCTTTGTATAGCTGTGCAACATTCAAAGTGTAGCGCATATACAATTGGTATGAGTCGGTGTATTATTATGCAAATAATTTTTCCTTTTGAAAGTCGAAATTGAAAAACGAAAGTTGAATCGATTTTACTTTTATTATTGTTATTTTCAAAGTTATAAAATCATTTTTATGACAGATACACGATATGTGGGAAACCAGTATAATGTGTAGCAAGGCATTGTTTTTATCTCTTACATCATTATACAACTACTATATTTGCTAGTAAGATTTCTGTAATTTCGAGAATTGCATATAACACATCTCATTCTAAACTGAAAAATTCATGATTAAAATGATAGGTTCTCGATTAAGTACAAATAATCGGGCTTTACAATTGGTTTTCAAGTAAGTACTAAATGATTAGTTCTTGAGAAAGTACATTCTCATGATTGGTTTGTTAGTAAGATCTCAATGATTGCTTCTTTCTATTGGTTCTCCGAACAAGTACAAAATGATTGGTTCCCGAGTAAGTACACACTCATTGGTTCCCGAGTAAGTACACACTCATTGGTTCTCGAGTAAGTACACACTCATTGGTTCTCGAGTAAGTACACACTCATTGGCTCTCGAGTAAGTATACACTCATTGGTTCTCGAGTAAGTACACACTCATTGGTTCTCGAGTAAGTACACACTCATTGGCTCTCGAGTAAGTACACACTCATTGGCTCTCGAGTAAGTAACAAATAAATGCTCGGTTCCCGCGTAATACAAAATGCTTGCTTCTCGGGTAAGAACTAAACTGAAATAGGAACTGATTTTATCTTTGACAATTGCACTAGGCTATTCATTATACTATAAGGGTGATACATTAAAGATTGGACATTTAATTGACCACTTCATCATTTAAAGTCATTATTTGATGGCAACTCTCGGTCATAAACTCAAGATGTACACAGAGGTTATTTTGCAATATTACAAAACAGTGTTATGTTCAGTCATAAAGAGGGCATAAAACACGTTTATCAAGTTATTATTGTGTCTTTTCCCAACATTTTCTTGTAAAACCGCAATAGGTGGATTAACGTGCATCAGTTAACCAATGAAGATTGATCGCATGATGTTGTGCATGGTAAAGTCACACAAGACAGATAGGTTGAATGGTTTGAAACAAAGCAAATGGCTTCACCTCTTTCGAGTGTTTTCGGAGCTTGCGGTCATATATGACATTTTTTTTAACAATTTATATTTTTACATGAAAAATATTTATAAAAAATGTTCCTGACGCATGGAAACATCCTCCTGTATTTAATCTAATTATTTAGAACTCTTTTGCTCTAATTATTTCAGATTATTCTACTGTTATTGTTATTAATTATTCTACTGTTATTATTTAAGATTTGTCTATTGTTGTTGTTGTATGTTTCTTTTTGTTATTTTTCATATTGCTGCTACTGTTATTATTTAAAATACTTTATCGTTATTATTTCTTACTAGCTTCTTGTAGGGTTAACTCCATGTCCTTCGTCTGAGCCAATGACTTCTTGTAGGGTTAACTCCATGTCCTTCGTCTGAGCCAATGGCTTCTTGAAGGGTTAACTACATGTCCTTCGTCTGAGCCAATGACTTCTTGTAGGGTTAACTCCATGTCCTTCGTCTGAGCCAATGACTTCTTGTAGGGCTAACTCCATGTCCTTCGTCTGAGCCAATGGCTTCTTGTAGGGTTAACTCCATGTCCTTCGTCTGAGCCAATTACTTCTTGTAGGGCTAACTCCATGTCCTTCGTCTGAGCCAATGGCTTCTTGTAGGCTTAACTCCATGTCCTTCGTCTGAGCCAATGACTTCTTGTAGGGTTTACTCCATGTCCTTCGTCTGGGCCAATTACTTCTTGTAGGGCTAACTCCATGTCCTTCGTCTGAGCCAATGGCTTCTTGTAGGGTTTACTCCATGTCCTTCGTCTGAGCCAATGACTTCTTGTAGGGTTAACTCCATGGCCTTCGTCTGAGCCAATGACTTCTTGTAGGGCTAACTCCATGTCCTTCGTCTGAGCCAATGGCTTCTTGAAGGGTTAACTCCAAGGAGTACCCCCTTGGTTGAAAACAGCATTTTTATAACTACAGAGTGGTGTCTATTTGTGAGATAGCTTCGTAACCAGTTGAATACATTCCCAGATATTCCATGCTTTTCCAGTTTATACAACAGTCCTCTTTGTCAACCACGGTCAAAAGCCTTCGAAAAATCACAAAATACAAGGGCTGTTGTTTCATTTTTTTTCTAGATTTTGGAGAACAGAATGGTACATTTCAATAAGTTGGTGTGTTGTAGAATGCTGGGGTCTAAAGCCAGATTGCAGGTTATATAAAAGTTCGTTTTCAACTAAATTATATATATGTTTATAGACAATACTTTCACAAAGTTTGCTAATGCAGCTTAAAAGTGATATTGGACGGTAATTTTCGGTGTGGGTTGACCCTCCCTTTTAGTAAACTGGAATAACAGGTGTTTCCACATATTAGAGGAAGGGGAAGATTATATGCACGAGGATTGCTGCATGTATCAAGAAAGATTATATGCACGAGGATAGCTGCATGTATCAAGAAAGATTATACGCACGAGGCTTGCTGCATGTATCAAGGGAGATTATATGCACGAGGATTTCTGCATGTATCAAGGTAGATTTTATGCACGAGGATTGCTGCATGCATCAAGGAAGATTATATACACGAGGGTTGCTGCATGTATCAAGAAAGATTGTATGTACGAGGATCGCTGCATGTATCAAGAAAGATTATATGTACGAGGATAGCTGCATGTATCAAAAAAGATTATATGCACGAGGATCGCTGCATGTATCAAGAAAGATTATATGCACGAGGATCGCTGCATGTACCAAGAAAGATTATATATACGAGGGTTGCTGCATGTATCAAGAAAGATTGTATGTACGAGGATCGCTGCATGTATCAAGGGAGATTATATGCACGAGGATCGTTGCATGTATCAAGGGAGATTATATACACGAGACTTGCTGCATGTATCAAGAAAGATTATATGCACGAGGATTGCTTCATTTATCAAGGGAGATTATATGCACGAGACTCGCTGCATGCATCGAGGGAGATTAGAAATTATTTATTGGTAACTCGTGCCTGTTTATACCGATGTTCATACAACTACACTTAATAAACCTGCGCTGATTTTTCTTCTTTATTGATGTCAATACGTCGACCGGTGGCATATCTTAATAACATGTGTTGTTCTGATATAATCCTTAAGCTAGGAATCCGACATGTCACGAAAGAGAATTTTCTTTTAACTTTTGTAATTCTATACTGTTAATTATTGTCGCTGCGATCATTATTTCGCTTTTTGACATAACTTATTAGCAAGTCAATGTTTGTGTTCTCGATAAATGCAGTTATTTGTGGTTTTCTGTAAGGAACAGACAGGTGAAGCATATATAATTAGCCAAAACTTATCTATCAGTTAATCTTCCTTCTAAAATACTTTTTTCAACCCGCATATCTTTAACGCAAACGTTTCTATATTTCTTTACTTTTTGTGACTTATGACGTATTTCTAAAGTCCGATTTGACCACTGCGATACCTCAGTTGTGAGTGTTTGCTCCATGCGTGTGCAGTAGATCGTTGGTTCAATCCACTGTCGAGTCACACCTTAGACATAAACATTCTCATTCCTTCCTAAACACTCAGCATTCAGTGTAGGAGAGGGACTGGTTGCCTCGGTGTCAGGACAATGTGTCCGAGTGAAGTATCACGTCAAGGGGATATCCGAGTGGGAAAGCACTACAAAGTCGACACCAGTGCGCGTCGTCACAAGTACACATCGTCTTGTTATCATCTAGAAATGTGTTGACAGGGATGTTATATCCCAATTTAACTAACATAAAAAAACCAAAAACTTATTTTGTGGGTTGACCGCCCTCAGTATATTATTAAACCGAGTTGACTTTTTCTTCTGTTATGTATTGACTGCCAACAGTCATTTCCTAAACCATGCTTAAGGTTTTTTGTCAGTATATCTGTTCATTTTTCACTCACTCAAGCTTTCCCTGTTGTATTAATGACACTAGGTCGTGATGATGACCAGTATTTATCTCTGTAATTACAAGCAAGCTTACAAGCGAGCTTAACCTCTACAATTAATACCCAAGATTTAAAGTCATTGACCTTTCATGTTTGCACTTGATTAGTTCCGGAATTTATCTAAATGCTACTGCCGCTGAACGGCCAAGATTCTTCCGTATATGGAGCTCTGAACAATTAGAACAGTCCAATAACCCATTTTACATGAGGTTTATTAATCCCAAGTTACCGACCTAATGTTAAAGCCATCGTCTATTCGTGATGGTTAGCTAGCATCAATGGTGTCCATTTCAATTAATGGTCTTCTTTTTTTGTCAATACAAGTCGTCCATTTAGAAGTCTGATTAATGCGACGTCTCCATTTGAGACTTTATAGGAAAAATCTGGGCAATAAATATAGCATTAAAACATCATCGTTATATAGTAAGATCTTGATATTTTTTACATCACCAAGGACACAAAGTACGATATATATAGAGCTCTTTCTGTGAATGTAGAATTACTGACGCGTATTAAGGACAAGTGAAATCGCGACTTTTATTCTCAAAATTTCAACTTTAAATCTCGAAATTTCAACCTCAAAAATTCAAAACTTTGACTTCAAATCCTAAATTTTTTATTTTAAATTAGGAAATTTCAATTTTAATTACAAAATACGACTTTTTATCTCTAAATTTCATCTTAAAAACTTGAATTTTCATCTTTTAAATCTTGATGTTTTATCTAAACTTTTCACTAATAAGTTATCGTACAGATAACACCACTAAGAACAAACAAAACGATAAGCGTATTAGCGTTTTAAGAACATATTGAAATGTCGAAAGTTCTACTTTAGGGTAGTCCGTACCACCCAATAAATATACGTGTAGACATTTGATAAAAAAATTTCTCACATAATTTGCGTGTTACCACAACGTTGTGTAGTGTGTTATCACTTTGTGTTATCAAACCGGTCAAGTTGTTATCACACTGCTTATACGTCATTTGATTGGACCGCAA
>JAUMGZ010053922.1:0-18809 GCA_032359645.1 Pododesmus macrochisma | reverse complement strand
TGTCTGTCTGTCTGTCTGTCTGTCTGTCTGTCTGTCTGTCTGTCTGTCTGTCTGTCTGTCTGTCTCTCTCTCTGTCTGTCTGTCTCTCTCTCTCTCTCTCTCTCTCCTCTAAACTGGGACAACTTGATTGGGTATGCCTTTCTCTCTTTCAACTTTGGGGCAGGGTGCTTCAGAAGTTTGAGGAGCATCAGTGTGTTCTTCTTCTCGTAGCTCCAGCTTGGCCGAGGCAAAACGTGGTTTCCAAAGCTTTTAAGTCTTTTAGTCGATACTCTTCATCGGGGTTTGCTTAGTCAGTCTCGGTCGAGGTCTAACCATCCTCAGCCAGAGCTCCCTCACCTTCACGCTTGGAGGCTACCTCAGCAGGCTTTTCTGGGTAAGGCTTTTCTGAAGACGTTGGCCACGCAGAGGCCTCCTTATATATAGAGCCTTATTCTGTTTTATATTTGTTTTATTTTGTTTGTTTGTATGTTGTTTGTAAATAATAAATTTCTGCTGTTAATTGAATATTTGTGTTCTTTGAGTTCACTGTTAATGTTATTAAGCGCTTCATTTTATGGCGGTTTTTTTTAGCAAAATGAAAAACAAAATGCTACCAAAAATAAGATGATTTACTTTCCTTTTAAATATCGATATTGGTTTTATTGGGTTTTTTCTACATGTCATATAAAAACATAAAGGAGCGTTTATATCAATATGTATTCACAAACTTTATAGTGGTCAATAAAGTGACCAACCTGTCCGGACGCTCTATGTTCCTTTAGCGAGTAGAAAAGTAACGCAACAAGGCGACTTTTTATTTCAATTTACATATTTCAATTTATCGTTCAAACTATCTAAAACATGATGATATAGTATAGCTATGAAAACGTTTATAAATACAGCAAGAGGAATCCAACAAGGTTCATAAATAGTGTAACATATACATCAAGAGGAATCCAACAAGGTTCATGTAAAGTGTAACGTATACATCAAGAGGAAACCAACAAGGTTCATGTATAGTGTAACGTATACATCAAGAGGAATGCAACAATTTTCATAAATAGTGTAACATATACATCAAGAAGAATCCAACAACGTTCATAAATAGTGTAACGTATACATCAAGAGGAATCCAACAATTTTCATAAAAAGTGTAACGTATACATCAAGAAGAATCCAACAACGTTCATAAATAGTGTAACGTATACATCAAGAAGAACCAAACAAGGTTCATAAATAGTGTAACGTATACATCGAGATGAATCAAACAAGGTTCATAAATATTGTAACGTATACATCAAGAGGAATCCAACAAGGTTCATAAATAGTGTAACGTATACATCAAGAAGAATCCAACAAGGTTTATAAATAGTGTGACGTATACATCAATAAGAACTCAACAACGTCTATAAATAGTGTAACGTATACATCAAGAAGAAATCAACAAGGTTCATAAATAGTGTAACGTATACATCAAGAGGAATCCAACAAGGTTCATAAATAGTGTAACGTATACATCAAGAGGAATCCAACAAGGTTCATAAATAGTGTGACGTATACATCAAGATGATCCAACAACGTCTATAAATAGTGTAACATATACATCAAGAGGAATCCGACAAGGTTCGTGTAGAGTATGTTTGTAAATCTTACAGCAATGAATAACTTTTCAACATTGAAGTGTTAAGTGTTATATAAATAATAATGTCATTGATATTTATATCAAATACCGTGTTTTTTTGCTTATATTTGGACTCAAATAAAAACTTACTCTAGGGGCCTTTAATAAGGCAAAAACGCAGTTTACAATATGTCATATTATGAAGAAATGTTATTTCTAACGACCAAATATGACTGTTGAACACTTAAGTAAGCTTTTTTCGTAACTAAAGTCGATTGTGACAAAACTACCAAATAAATTACAGAGAAAAATGTATTGAAAAATGACAATATGCAATATGCGTCTACAGAATTTTACCATGATTTTATGTGATATGATGAATACTAAGTGATTTTATTTTTGTTGAGTTATTTATTTTGTGAAAGTTATAACGTTTCCCTAACTTTTTGTTGTTCAAAATATTTTTGTCAAATTTTTTACCGCGTGACCTTTATGACCTCGAAAAACACAAAAATCAAAACATTAAAGATGGCATCCACCCCTATGTGATAGCCGAATATATGAAATTGGTGTCAGCCATTAACACAAAATGCCCGATTTTTAACTAAACGTCTTTCTAAAATTGGCTGGTCTACTAACACTGCTAAAATACGTTTGCAGTATGTTAAATGTCTGCTGTAGAATTTAGAAGTAAAAATGCAGTGTATGGAGAATCGTGCACACGTATTTTGTTAATATTTTTGTTACGAGAATAATGGTAATGCATTAAATGAAGATAGTGTGTATGTTTTATATCTTTTCAGTTAGGAAGCATATTTATAAATGAAAAGCAGCACATAAGTCATATGTATCAGCAAAGCCTGACAGTCAGTCGAGGATTGGTTCTAAAGTTGGATGTGTGGCATATATTCAGTGTGTTACCTGAACGTTTTTATTGAAACCGATAAGATGGCCCCTCTTTTGGGACAGAGAGTGGTGTTAACTGACGCCAGAACACAGGAGAACGCGTCTCAGGCAAACAAAATTCTCCCCCACAGATCATTTGATCATTGGGCTTACACATAGAAATTCCGTTTGTTACGCCCCTGCTTTTGTATGAAATTGAAAAAATTATATGACAACAGTATCGTGATGGCCACCACAGCTTACATATTTTCATGTTTTACTCTTAAGCCACCCTGGCACTTGCACGACAGAAGTGGCACAAAGAGAACCGTAATGTGGCGTGCCAATGATGGAACCAGTCGTGAGAGTGTGCTTGTGGTTTCGTGTCCAGCTCGTGCGTTCTTGCGTTCGTGTGTTCGTGCGTGCGTGCCAGGCCGTGGCCGAAATTTTGAAATTTTCAAAAAATATTCTGGAGTTGTCACACCATTATTTTCGTGCCCGTGAAGTGGCTAATGTGCAACATATGCGTAATAAATGCGCAACTCCTGTGCAACAATTGCGGCTCACTGAGTATCGCCACTTGCTATTACGTGCCTTCCTTGTAACCAGACATGTGATGTGACACGCATCGGAACGCATTGGTGCGTATCAATTTCGAACGGCACGTAGTGGCAAGCAGTTGCCCGCGAAAGTTCACACCCAAATTCCAGCTCGATGACTTCACGCATGCGTAACTTTGGCGTGTCAATGAGTAAACATTCGTGCCATTGAGTGCACATGCGAGTCAATGCGTGACAACACCACACCTTATGCGCAAATAGTGCGTACCCCTGGCACGGCTATGGCGTAATGATGACAATTTTCGTGCCCTAAAAATTTACCCTGGCACGCCACAATGCGGAAATGTTCGTGACCAAAATTCGTGCAAGTGCCAGGGTGGCTTAAGTTGTTACGTACTGGTAATAATGGTTCGTTTGTGCTGTATATGTATACACGTGTATTGGTCCAGTAATAGCTCCAATGTCTCTGCCAAACACATTCCGACAGAGATTGATTATTATTTACCAGAAGTCTATGATGCAGTTAATTTGTCTTCACGAAACATGTGTATAAATACGTCAAAGAACTAATCAACGTGTCTTAAGTGACCTTAACTGGACACAGGGGATGCATAAAAGCAACGTTGAACATAAAACTGTTGTGCAAATACCTGTATTGTTATTTGAAAACTGCAATAAAGATCACTGTTGATGTACAATTTACAGACGAGTATCGTGGCTAGACTGTTTTGTCAATAAATTTAGGAACTATTTTAGTGCCATAAGATACACGATTTCATGATCGACATTTTATAGGGCTATTTTATGTACATGGTTTCAGAGGTCAAAGACACCTAAAACAAAATTGTGTTTGTGCGTGCGTGCGTGTGAACGATTTAAATAATAAAAATTACCTATGACACGTACGTATTGTTAGTTTTTCGTAGATTATTTTATTTAGTGTGTATGATTTTCAACAGAATCACAGCCAATCATATGAGTACGTGTGTAAGTTGAAATATAAAACGCTTCAATCGTTCTCATCCTGACAAACCTGGTATTGTTTCCCTGTTAATGTGAACAAACATAAATAAAGATTTCCCCGAGACTAAGTCCTGAAAAAATGGAAGAATTTTGATCATTATCTGATTGCATATTTTCCATCATTCAAATTTTCTCGCTAACGGATATTCTTTCCTGAATCAAAATTACTTCGACATAATTTTGATACAAATTTGGGAGAAAACCTGCCCACATAGACAGATGAAAAAAAATAAGTGTACGAAGTATGACAGTGCACGAAGTATGACAGTGTACAACGTATGACAAGTTTGCATGAACTACTTTTGGAAACTGCAATCTGAAATATGCCTTCGATAAATATGATATTTATAAGAGGAACGAGCTATACTCTGTGTGCGACACCCCCGTCCCGAACCCCAGATCTTGAAGCAGCCATCAGTAATATGCGCTATTGAGAAAATGAATTTAGAATAGACAAGACTTCGGTTAATCAAAGCTACAGAGTCAAAAGGGAAAGGGGGAAACATCATGAAGGTTATGACGTTGAAAACAGGATACTGATATAAAGCCAAACGTTGAATACCACTGTGTTGTATTAGGTTAATTTCACACACATTTTCATTTAGACAATTCTGATTTCAGATTCAATTCAATTCATTCAGATTGTGAAAATATGATCGATTGTTACAATTTGACCTCAAAACAGAGTGTTCAGAGAGAATGAGCGTTCTATGTGGTACACAATGTACAACCGTGCTATATCTTTTTAATGAGCTGCGAAAGACCACCAATACATGTACATATTAATTCAGCAGACAAAGTTTGTAAAAGAAAGAAAATATCCCAAGAAAGTAAAAAGTCCTCAATCAATGGTTTTAAATACACGAGTTCGTCTTATTGTCCCATTTTATTTCACCCTCAGTGCATTTCCAAGTGATTAAACTGTGAATTATAACACGATCAAAAGGTTGTTTTTTTAAATTAAGAATTCTGAATAAAAAGTGCAATATTAATTTTCCACTGCAATATATTTGTTAATGGAAATTATACAAGATTAAAGGTGTTATACAATATTAAAAGGCTATCTGTCAATCGGCTAGAATTCATGAGTCGGCAAACAAATGTCTCGGCATATTCCGGAACGTTTTCAAGCACGCCGGAATTAGCCGCGCTGCTGCGATTGGTGTGTTCCTTGCTCCATTCTTACTCGTTCAGTAATCACAGTAAAATATTGTTTCTATTTGTTATGCTTGAGGAAAGCATTGAGAAAACATTTTTACGAGAATTTGCTTCCTTGTTGCAAAATTAATTGGATATCTCAACTGATACTTTATTAAACGTGAACAATTTCCAGTCGAAGTTTCAATCAATGTTCAAACATCCTGATTAACAGTAACACGTAAACAAACAATTCCACCTTTAAAAAGGTTAAATCTTCAAGGTTAAAATTTTCAAGGTCATTTGGCAATAGAAGATAATTGAGGAAGTCAATCGCGTAATAACAGGAGCAGGAGGGAAACACTTGAATAAAAAGAACTTCAGAGAAGAAGGGGAAAGACGCAGCATTTGTACTAGTAAACACAACCCTTATAAAATATTGAGGTTTGTGTGTTCATTCGCTCGTGTGTGCGTGCGTGCGTGCGTTTAAATAAGTTTTTGTACCATGTCACAATATTTTCGGTGTGGTGTTGCAAATAGGCAACTTATTAAAAGTCGACCTGAATTTGAAGATTAATATTAAATGACTTATAGATACGAAATATTTACTTAAATATTAACTTTAAGATACTTAAATCCCAAATTGAAAACAAAATACGCATGTACAGCCAGTTAAAATAAGTGTGATTAAAGTGTAAAAATGCCAGAGGATATAGTGGTAAATGTATACAGTGCAACAGCCCACGCGGCATGTAAATACTAATTCAACTGGAATGCAGACAAGATTTACAAAAATACATTTTATGAGAGAATAAATGTTTCATACAAAGAAGTCGGCGTTCCTTAAATAAGATCAGCATTAATTGAATTAGCAGTAAGTGGAATGCTTGAAAGTTGTAGAATTTTGTCAAAATGGTTAATCTTTTTGGGGAATTTATTTGTACATTGATTTCAAAGATGCGTATTGGCATAAAAATATGCAGTGTGTAAACCAGTGAATATATTTCCACAAAGTAGTTTGTGCTTTCGTCAATGATAGTACGACGACACGCTATGTACTATAGGGATCAACAAACAAGAAAGAAAAAGAAAATTGTCTATCATCGATGTCCTCGTTTGATGAATTAATCAGACGCTAAAATATATCTTCTGATAATATGTCAAGACAAAAATATTATATTTTAAATATCTAAATTACATAACCTACATATCGCTGATTCTTCTTAGTTTTACCTGCCCCTAAACATAACATTGAATGTAGTTTAACGTGGCGTTATTATGGTATTGTATTTTATGACCGACCCTTCATTATATTAACTACGCACTAAATGCCTCTTTTCAGCTGCTGTAGCAAAGCTGTGAATTTGCAGCTATGCAATGCAATTTAAGAAAAATGCATTTTATGGCGAGTTTATTAGTTCTTTCAATGCTCACAGCTTTCTAGAAGTAAAACTTCGCATTAATCGAATTAGGCTTTGACAGCGTTCATTAATGATGAAACATAACGTTACATAAATCTATCTTTAGCTGCAATTAAACGCATTCATCAAGTGTTCCAGATTCTATGTGATTTAAGTAAGCATTACTTGTGCATGCAGCCAACAGCAAATGCAATCTGATTAAAACCAGATATACGTTGCTCCCGTTATTTGGATATCTCATCGCAGGGCACTTAGCGATATCCCGGGAGCAAAGTAGATCTGGTTTTAGTCAGATTGCAACAAATGAAACAAGTTATGCATTTTGATTTGATATAGAATTAAAACTAATATGGTCATTGCATGTAATATGCTTTCCTTTTCATAGTAAATGTCTCCAGCTCGGTACGTAAAACACCTATCAAAATTTAGAGGAAAGTAGACATAGGTGAGTTCAACACACAATTGTTGGCATGGCCGCAATGCCTTTACTCGCCGGTGCTGGGCTTGTCTGTGAGTTTTCATACATATGTTGATACATAACCTTTCCAATTATACAAGTGACTTTAATCACTATTTAAATCGCAACTTTTACTAATACATTATTTAAGCTATAAACTGCATATATGTTATATGTTGCAGACCAACTGGTATAATTGCTTCATGTGTCACAGACAAATTGAATGTAGTGTGTTAGCGCTCCGTGATAAGTGCGTATGTGACACTTGCTGCAGTTATACCAGTAGTCTGTCTGCAACATCTATACAGTTTATTACTTATATTTTCGGTTGTCTTTAAATTTAAATAAAAAACAAAAAATAAACAGTTATTAAGGTGTTAAAATTAATGTTTTCTGTGGAACTATTTTGCGCGCATTCACATGCCTCGAGCGAGAACGCTGTGCTTTGGCATATGCTGCAGTCGTGCTCTCTTAACTGAAGTTGCTCATTTGAAGGGACATTAAAGGCGACTGCCACACCTAATGAAAATATATGCTTTTATATATTAAATGAGGTTGTTTTAGCAGTATTGCGCAAGAAATAATCCATTAAAAATAATATAACCGTTGAGAAATTGTTTTATTTGTTCAAAAGAGTTCTGTATTTACCACTGCTTGCGTCAGGTCCATTACTGATTATTGCCCTGTGATTTTTAATGTCGTTTACCCACGAGAGTTCGTTAATGAACTGACGCTGTGTTGACATTCATAAAGATCTTGAAGATTAGAATATGAATTGCGCAAAAGCTATTTTAAGATGAATTTTCAACATATTTTGATCAATAAAAATCAACAATGTATGTTTATGCTATGATGGTTATAGTATGTGTAAATAAAAACTGAATGCATCTTTAACCATCAATTAGTAATCGCATGTGATATGCGCATTACATATCAAATGTCAAAAAGAAGCCTAATCTATTTTCATCATTGTATTGCCTGGTAGCGCTGAAAGTATTGCTAACTGATTGATTGATTGATGCTTTTATTCCTCCTTTTTCAGGAGAGCAAAACAACATCAGTTACAAAATAGAGTACATGTCACTTCAATAAATATTTACATAAATGTATATGAGTTCACAATGAAATTTTTTCACAAAATTGCAGTTGCGTAATAAAGTACATACTACAAGTATGTATAATGTAAAAAAAATCACTTTTATTATGAAAGTTAGATGAAGTTTCGTCCAAACGACAACATTGTTCTCCTTATCAGAAACTTAGCAAACTTAGCACACGCACACACTTTCAATAGGGTATATATGTCTGCGAAAAAAAGGTTCAAAGTAATTACATTGAAGGATATTATAATGAAATGTACTCCATATCACAAAACGGATAGAGCGATTTTGGTCGATTCACACCTGCAAAACCCGCATGTGTAATGAGCACATTTCATGTATAATATTAAATAAATCAAAATGTATTAATTTTGCATGTACTGAGGTGTAATTTTATCAGATTATCTATCTAATGTTGAGTTCAAAATAAACTCACACACACACACACACACACACACACACACACACACACACACACACACAAACACACACACATACACACATAACCGTACCAATGAAATGCAGGCCTACAACTTGTTGCGACAATTCCTGCTCAAAAAAAGAAGCATGCATTTCAAATAGTCACGATCATCAATTTTGTTTAGACACACACACACACACGCACATACGTTGGGACGCACGGGCGCACACATTCACAATGTTAATCATTTTTACATGTTTGATAAAATGGTTATCACATCCCTGAAAGTTTGATATTACTCATTATTACCCCTTGAAGAGTGATCGCTAAACTCTACATTCACATTGGACCAATAATAAATTTGTGGAACGACTTTGATAATGATCTTTGGTTTAAAATGTTTTCGATCTTAATGTAATATTTATTTGGTATTTTACATGAAGCTTATCTACAATGGTAAGGTTTGTTATTTTCTCAACAATTTTTAAAGTTTGGTAAATATTTGAAATATTTTACTTAAAAACATAGGATCTAAGAGATTCATGTCAAAATTTGGTATCTGAAAAAGTGAAGACTTGCTGTGATTCAATAGATATGACGTTAAAATGTTATACAGCGCCCATTCTTTTTACATCGGACTCATTAATTATACATAAATTCTACCCGAGGATCACGCGCGATTACCTATATGTGTTGATAAAACTGACGAAAGTAACTTTGACACATGAATAAACTCACAAAAAAACAACCTACTTTTTTGCGTTCACGTGTACATTTTGTAGTCAAATAACCTTACTTTAGGCCTCTCAATAGAAAGTTAAAATGGACATTTCAAAAGCATTAGGACATATTGATGGTCAACACTGGGTCACCAAAGGGTTTTTATTTTGTGAATTACTTATGGATCACGTATTGGTTTAATAATAATTATGTAAAACAATTCTACAAATAACGATCTAAATCATATGAATAACAGGTGACTCTTATGATTTTTATTCTTTAGTAAGTAAATGTTTGAAACAGTTATTCATGGAAGTTCTGTATGAAGAAGTGGAGTGTCAATAATAGATAATTCGGAATGCAAAACGATGCGTAGAATATGCCATTACAATATGTTTACCTAACGACATGTTTGTCTTCAATGGGCCTGCGCATTCTTCGGGTTAAGCCGGGTTTGTATGAATATGGGCTGACTGTGAAATGATTTTTTGTCGTACCGACAAAAAATCAACAAACAAATAAAAAGTGCAGAAATACATGAAAGAAACATAGATATGGACAGTTAAACATTGTTCTCCGTGTTTTATTAACGGATAATAAATTAATTATGTAAAAACCGCACAGTGTGCTTTTTGACACGAAACCTTAGATCCTATGTCTTTAAGATCGAAAACATTTTAAACCAAAGAGCATTTCAAAGTCGTTAGATCAATTATTTGTAGCACTCAGCAAATATTCTAATATTTCTTCGTCTTTCTGATTTAAAAAAGCGACAGAATCCTGAATACGATTTCGTAAAACATTGTATCCTTCTTCTGAATGGAACTGACAATGGATAATAATTATGCTACTTTACAATGTCTCAAAGAGATATTTCACATAATGTACTAGTCTGAGACTTAATGGGCACAACGCTTAAATAGGTCATAATCAAAATGATTTTAACATGTTCAGAGTGGTTTGAGATTAATCTATGTGCTCTGTGTTCACATTAAGAATTGTGTATTTTGTAATACTGCGGTTATTTACTTTTTCAAACCAGCATGACTGTTCTGTGTGCGCAAATTTTTCACGTCCGTATTCCATTGAAGCTTGTCTGAAATCATCATTTTTGTTTTCTCTCAACTCCCTGAAGCTGTGTGTTTATTACTGCTGACTATCGAGTTGTGGCATTGTTTTTGACACATAATCATTTTGAACTCTGTCCTAAAATTTCCAAAATGTTGCTTCAGAAATATTTTCAAAAGAAAACATCCAAATTGTTAAAACATGTTTACAGGGGCTCGATCGAACTATATTCTCGACATATTAGTGCTGTTACAATATTCAGAATTCCTGTAATAAGTCCTATATCAAAAAGAAGGGAAAATGTCGTCTTTACCTGAAGGACAGGAGAAAAAACATCAGCAGAAATTAACAGAAAATTGGTCATACACAATAGCTTCTCGTATTGAAAAGGCCAATTGTGTCAGAGGCAAATTTACTATCTGTTAGCTATTGTGTATACGTGCATAGAATTATTTGTTTGCTTCAGTTCGGATTAAATGCATATCACTTTAAACAATGTTGTAACAAGTGAATTACGGTATAATACACAATTAGATGGTAAAAACACAAAGCGAAATATCGTACAAATTCTAATTATGAAATATAGCAATTGCCGCTGTGATTTGATGAAAATTATAACTCAAATCGACAAATTACCTCGAGGAAATACGTTTGTAATACAACGGGGTCGTTTAAAGTCGAGTAATTTAAAATGCAATTCAAATCTGTAACCAGGTTCTAAATTAAAATGAAATCTAAAATTGCATGATCTTGCTTTATCCTCATTCTTTGTTTGTCAATGACAGTGTTTCACTTGCAAATGAAGTAGACAGGACGACACAAGGAAAAATGAAACGCACGGAATAAAGTAAACTAACATATCACGATGATGAACTAACTTTTTTGCAGTGTTACGTAGTCATGGAACTGTTTAATGAATGAATTTATAAATATCCACTATTCTATTGCTAAGCAATCCACAATGGCTTGTTTTTGGATTTTTGTGTTGTTATATATTAAGAAATTTACTCGAAAATTCAAGGAATATGTCAGTATTTCGAGATAGTAACTCGAAATGTCGAGACAGTAGGTCCAGAATTTTAAATATGAAACAGACAATTGATCATATAGAATGCGTTATCACCACAGTAATCGTGTATAATCCGTACAACGTCAAGACTAGTCGCCAGATTCGTTCAATAATTTCAACTATGTCCAAATGTTGGTGAAACCGTCTTAAATGAGTTTCTTTTTCGCAAATGTAGGCCTACTTTATTAAAAGTGGCAATGATGTAGATTGTTGCGAATCAAATCTTATTCTCAAGTGAAAATATGCAGTAAGCAGCCCTGTAAAAACCAATCTCTCTCAAATCACCTTTAATCTATTTAATTAATTCAATTAGTAAGATACACATACTGCAATGTTTGACCACATACACTAGATACTTTTGTCTCGTACATACAATTATCCTTAAGTTCGTTCTGTACGTTTTACTAAATAAAAGTACAATATTAGATTTGCATTTACGTGTACACACCAAAACAGTTTATGTTTTCGGAGAATACAGTTCACGTATTAAAACACACTACGGGTCTTGATAGGTCACAGTACAACAAAACATCCATAAGATCAACATGTGCTTTCAAAGAATACAACAATTCAAAGAATAAAGCGCAAGTTTTTTATGTCAACATTTTGATAAAGCTAACCTTTCGACCTCAATCTTTAACGAGGAGGCCTATTTATTTATAGTTTGATTCATGCAGTATAATTAATTTGAGGAAATGTCTTTGATCATTCAATGCATGTTTTATCATCAAAGCTTTGCTATTCTTTGGAACGCATTGTGATGTTAATGGAGAATTAGAATGCTCTATAAAATATGCAGCATCTGAAGTCATCAGTAGATACAAAACTGAGTATAAGATTCCTCTGAGACAAAACTTAATATAAAAAATAAAGTAAAAATCGAGTAAAAAGACAAACAAGAATAAATTTAATATGTACTTACGTCCTTTGTGCGGAAACTTGAAAGGAAAAACATGATTTAATCCGCAATATTCCTGATTCAGTCAATATATTTCTTTTCGTTGAGATATGTGCTCACAAATATATTACTTTTGTTTACGTGTGTCGCCTGCTACTAATCTTCTGCTATAAATGTTTGTAATGAACACGTTTGGTATTGTAACGAAAGTAACAGTTACATGTCCTATTTGGAATCAAACAAAGTTTACCATGAAGTTCCGTTTAAACTGAATGTGCTTTAAAATTGAATGTTCTTTGTCATAGCACGTGCAGTTATCGTTTGCTAATTGTATTAAACAATTTAACTCTTTTGTCTTTGTTAATCCTTTAATAAGTAAAAAGCTTAGTACTTTAAATGTAGTTATATATTTGCTATTTTCATTACATGCCCAAGACTTTCAAAAGTTGTGTTTAGATTTGCTCCTTGTCACATAACGTACAGTACGATATCGTCTGCTTGAAGCGTACAACTTAGTTATCCAATAATATTCTACTGTCTCCACTGACAGGTATAAACACTTTGCCAAACAGTGAGAAACCAATGTTGGTCTTTATTGTTCTAAAACAATTCTTGTGGTTGTTGTTGTTTTTTGTTTTAATTTTGGTCCAAATTAGATTTTAAATTTGTTACAGCATGTGTAATGATCGTCTGCTTATAGTCTAATACAAGTTATGCAGTATAATATTCTTGGTTTCAAAGTAGGTACTTAATAATACGTTTCTTCGATGTTTACAAAAACTTCTCGTAGAATTTCGATGTTATATCCGAAAGAAGTGCTTTTTGTCACAGCTCGTGCAGTGATCGTTGGAGAATGGTGTTAAAAATGTTCACGAAGGAACTCCAGGTACAATTAGTGTTTTTCAGATGCATGTAGTCAATACTTTGCTGCGTAGTATATAAATCGTTAGTAACCAGTACTGTTTACATTTTATCCGCTTTAACTTTCAATAGTTTTGTACAATTTAGAAACTTTTGCAACACCGTGCGCAGTGATAGACTGCTAATCGTGTTAAACTAGGTTTCGGTTTCTCCGACACGAAGTAGGTACCATGCAAAGTACTTATACTATTTACATAAACCACTTTAGGTTTCTTGAATGTTTGCAAACGATTCTCGTATACATGTACTCTTAAAGTTACGTACAAATGAATTGCTTTTTGTCACAGTGCGTGCCGAGATCGTCTGCTACTGATGCTGGTATACGTATTGCGTCTGCTACAGTGTAGGCTGTCAAAGATACACTGAAGCCAACAAGAGCTTCGTCGTGCATGTCCCATCGACTCGCACTGACAATTGGGAGAGTGGCGATACAAGCAGGTTTGTTTGTTTGTTTATTGGGATTTAGCGTCCCTTTAACTCGTGTGTAGGTCATATCGAGACGGTGTCCTCTTGCGACAGTGCGCACTTATGGCGACTTTATAGTTCTGTCTCACTGAAATATCACGCCGCAGACAATTGACATGATACTTCACTCGGTCACATTATCCTGAAACGGAGCCAACTAGTCCTCCTTCTACTCAGTAATGCTGATCGCTTAGCAGGGGAGACAAGATTGCTGCATTGAAGGGATTGCTTCTTTCATTTTACCCAATGTATAAGGAGGAAAGCCGAAAACACTTGGCTGTAGATTTCAGTATGCTGAGCGCTTAGCAGGGAGCGAGAAGATTGCCTAAATTTAAAGTCTTAGGTTTTGACCCGACCGGGATACGATCCCACGACCGTTGATTCTAGCAAGAGTCTACCAGCATGAAGCGAGCGCCCTAACCACTGGGCCACCGCGATGGTCATGCAGGATACGAGCAGGACTCATGGCATTGAGACGCAAGAATTTAAAATCTAACACTCACAAGTAATACTTAATATTCTTGAAATATTTTTAAAAACATTATGTTTGTACATGCTGACTTAGCACGGTTCAGTATTGATAAGAAAAAGCTGAACGATGTGGATAAATCCCTACATGACACAATTCCGAACAAAGAAAACATCTGAGAGAGTTTCAGAGAGATATGGTTGGTTTGTAGTAGTCTTGGGGCTAGTCTGGGTCCCGATAGCAAGCGTGTTCGGGAACCAGACTAGCTTTGGGCATGGAGAATCGAAAAAAGTTCAAGATGTAACCATTGAGTCAAATACTAGGTTAATCGTTTTTGGGTCAAAGTTCAACATTATGGATAGCATAATTTCGTTTTTACATTTTCTTTTCAAAAATCATTGGACAAATTTAGTTGAATGCATCCCTAGGGAAGGTATTCAGATGTTTTTAAATGATGAGGTACCACCTCCAGGGAGCGCCACTAGGGGACATCAATTGGGGAAATTATACAAGCTAATAAACTTGATGGTATAGAGCCTAATATTTATATATGTATTAACATAGGGTATAGAGAACCAAGTTGGTTAAACGCATAGCTCTGAGGATACAGCACAGGTTATGAGTTTTGGGACAAAGTTATACTGCATAATATTAACTTACTTTTCACAATTTTCAACTTTTCAAAAACCGCTTAACCAATTCAAACTAAACTTAGTTGTAAACATTCCTAGGTGAAGGTTAATGGTATTTAGATTTCTTCAGATGATGGAGGGTCACGTTTGGGGATGGGGATAATTGACAACATCATTAATTTTATAATTCAAATACCAAAAATTAAAGGACTTTCAACCAGATGGACGCTATGGCCCTATGGGCCTCCTGTTTTATTATTTCACAGAAATATGGCAATCCGATGATACCGACTTTTTGCAGAAGTGTAGCATATTGAATATGCCATTTTATTTTTAGATAACAGAGACTTAGGTTAATGATTGAATTCTCCGTAGGCCTACATCAGCCTAACAGCATGTTTTCATTAACTATATCAATTTTTTCGTATTGGCTAACAGAATGATATATATCCCTGTCAGCATCCTCTTACACACCGTATCTATATACAGATAAAATCAATTGAATTATGATTTGCTTTCTTTATTAAGCCAGATATCGATACTTGTACTTATTTGACTTACTGGAGATTTATTGCTTCTTATCGCGTGTCGTGTCATATCGACGGTGTCTGATGATGGTAGTGTAAATAGTGCTACCGCACTGTTATATCACGCAATCAACACTCCTTGGTTTCGATATTCTGATGCTGAACAAACCAGTTTCTATGCTATCGTGTAAATCTAGATTGTCAGACAAGGAATCCAATGGACTTGTACTAATTGATTAAACTAGGCTCTATATACCGTTATTGGTAATCGAACCAGATTGCCCGGAAATATCCTTCGTGTCATAGTTAAAACTAGATTTAATCTAACGTAGATTGTTTAAAAAATCTGTGGTTTAAGTGAAAAAGTTTGAATTTAGATATACAATTGATAATCAATTTGTTACATTTGATGAAATTTTGGTTATATTGATGTATTTAATCTGAACAAAATGGAAAGAAAAAACCACTGAACCCGTTAAATGAGTTATCCAAATAGTACGTAAATATAACATCGTGCGGTTTTTCTATTTTAAAGTTTGCTAATCGATTTATGCTTTATTACGTCATATTATTTACGGTTCCTTTTAATTTAATTATTTAACGGCCTCCTAATTCTTTTTGAAGTTTTTTTCTATTTATAAAATCCTTCTTACGCGAGTGTTAAAGTATAAAATGTCTAAATCTGTTGGCAGAGTCGCATGTTACGACGCCAACCAAGAACAATAATGTTACACAACGATGAACGATCAAACACATCGTATTTAAGTGCTTTGAAGAAGAGTGATAAGCCACTGCAAGCATATTAATTAATTGTTAATAGACAAAAATAGTTTTAGAAGTTTAATGTCTGTGTTTATTTTGGTACTGAATTTGGTCGATTCGCGGCCACGTTAGAAAAGCTCTTTTTTTATTCATTTTGACGCATCAATAAGTTAACCCTTAATATTGGATAATTCAAAAGGTGCATGTACTTTCTAATCTCATCTCGTAACACAATTGTATCACATTTGATATGTCTATTTACCTCATACAGGTTATCTGTTATATAGGATATGTACTGTAATGCCAGGATCCACATATACACTTTATTCGTATTTTTTCATATATGTGTACACTTGTATACGCTTGGCATTTATAGGGAGACAGATTGATAGAAATTCTAAGCTTGTTTCTGAATCATCCCCGCGTATTATATTGCTGGTTGTGTTATTATTACTTTGTCTGCATACAGAAAAAAATATTGAACTAAAAGTTAACACATGTGTACATAATGTGGTTTATTCTAGGAAAGTGGTCAGATAACCACATGGGCACAATAAATACAAACTTGTTAATTGCCAGCGATAAAAACACAATCTACAGAAGACGAATAACCAATTATTAATGTCCAAGATTCCATGCCTAGTTACGAACCAACCGTTATCAATGGACGATGTTACGAGATTCTCATACCGTCAGAACGAGATAACAATAAAGTCATAGTGACCGTATTATCTTTTTGGTAGCCAAGGTATGTCGATAACCACTACAGTCCCTGGCTTGCAAAGATGAGTCTGTATATGACAAGTCAGACAGTGATGTGGCAAGTCAATTATTGCAATATTCGATAAGTTAAATGTGTGCAATATATGTATTTATGTATCAGGTGTTGTATTTTGTCATATATGTGCTGTACATGTTCGTAGGTGCCGCCAGTATAATTCCTATTTATGTAAAAAAAAAAAATGCCTACGTATATTTCAATGATTCTCACATTTATACGTTCATTATTATGCCTGGTTACTGGTTTGTCCCTGGTGTCAGTAAAGTTTGATAGGTTTGCCTATCATGTAGACGTGTCTGCGGCATGATATTCCAGCGAGCCAACACTATATAAATGGGCCTGTTTTCTCAATATTGTAAGTAGACACCGTCCCGATATGATCTTTGTACTGAAATATCAATAAATTAACCAATATTTATGGCATAAACAAAAGTTGGAGTATTTGTTTTTAAACTTAAAATGTTATTATTGCGATGCTCTAAAACCTTGCTTGCGTCAAGGAAGTTTTTGTTTTTTTTGTTTTTTTGTTTTTTTGTTTTTTAGGGGTTTTTTTTGTCCGCTGTGGCGGATTATAGAAGGTGCAACAATCCGAAATATCCCATGTGCTGGATACGATTTGACGATTAAGTAAAACTGAAGATAAAGACAAACTGTTGAATTTCTGTTGTTCAGCATTATGCAGTTAAAGATACTTTACGGTTTGTTGAGTGTCAAAACACTGATTCTGTTCAGTAAATCTAACAAAATTCCGCAAGATAAATATTTAAAAGATAGAACAAGTTTAGTTTCCTATGTTAGAATAATCTTTCCAATATGTTTAAATCTGCTACAGATACAAGAACTCCACCTAAAATACAACACGTACTGATGCATATCTGCTCGATTCACAGTAAAAACCGCCCCTGCATCGAGAGTTGCCGTGTATTATTGCAGGATAAATAAAAGCTCTTAGCTTTCCTTTGGTGTATGACCTGCTGTTGTTTATTTGGGAATTTTAACAACACATCTATCTGGTATCTATTTCTTAAATACAGGAAACAAAAAATCAAATATTTTTAATGCTCAAGACGGACGAAAACCTTTAATTTATACTCATCTATTGCCAGCCTCTGTGCGATACTACACTCTAGTCATAATATCACTTTATATACCAATAAGAAACTGTTATCAATAAAAAGTCTACCGCATTCAGTGTGAATTATGGTTAAGATTATGAATGAATTTGATCTTTACTAAAAGCTTTCCCTCATTACGACAAATTTGATAAAACTGGTTGTCATGTATTTCACGATTCCCACAAAATACAGCCATAATACCAAAATAAAATTTAAATTTATGGCTTTTATTAGCAGCAATTCTGAAGAGAAAACTAATTTTTATACCTATTTTTAATGCTTGTTGGAATTATTCTGTTCACGCTTTTCTGCGTCTGTACTTTGAAGTCTGCTGCTTTTGCGTCAATTGTGGCATTATTTCAAACATCTATTTTTCGCAAAGCAGAGCGGTTCACTCAGTCTACAGATAAAAAGAAAAAAGAATAGAACAGAAAAAGATTGCAATATCTAGGCAAATTACGTTGTTTTCTTGTCGATTCTTGACAAGATTGGCCGATATGTTGCAATCTACGAAGTACTCAATGTATCTTTACATTGATACATAATATTTCTTTTACTCTCAGATTTACCAAACTTTCCAAATATATGCGAGTTTCCTCTCAAACCTTATATATGCGCTTTCTTCTGTTGATATGCCATGCCTTAATTACATAGCAGCTGTTCCCCTTTATCGTAATCGAATCATAAGTAGGAGTTGTCATTTTTCATATACTTAACTTTATGTAGAATCTATGAATCTACCACGTATTAGCCACTGTGTTCAGCTTTATGCTACTAG
>JAUMGZ010053811.1:0-18810 GCA_032359645.1 Pododesmus macrochisma | reverse complement strand
GGATACTTCCTACCAAGTTTGGATGAAATTGGTCCAGTGGTTTAGGAGAAGAAGTCGAAAATGTGGAAAGTTTACGATGGACGGGATTTGTATGAGAAAAGTCCACCTTGGACCTTTGGTCCAGATGGAATAAAAACATAAAAGTTATTTTTTTAAACGATAATTTGAAAAATTCCTTTTTATATATCAAACCAAACACCAATCAAGATATGACAAATTGTAACCAAGGCAGTTCTCATATTTATCAATAATGATCACTAGAGCTTTCAAAAGATGAAAATTTAATGCAATTCTTTATGTGCATTCAAAAGATGAAAATTAAACGTAATTCTTTATGTGCATTCAAAATTCTCAATATCACAAAGTGAAATTCAATGAGATGAAATACATATTTCTTTTTTAAACAAATGAAGGCAAATCAAAGCCAACTAATTGGGCTTTTTGTCAACTTGACAGTATATTACATATGAAAGATTCTGTACCTCTTCATTATCCTCATCGATTGTCCTTTTGCCAGGTATGTGCTGCTGAAATTTCTTGCTCTTCAGTTTACCTCCCCCAGAAGTACTGATGCTGCCTGCCAGATTGACAGTGTCTGCACTATAGCTGAATTAAAGCAATGGTATCTCAAATGAACATTGTGTACCCTAAAGAATGAATAAGTGAATAGGGATTTGCATGTTATGCAAAAATTACTAGTGTATGTTGAATACCCAGTTTGAATTGTCAGAAGACTATTTGTTGTTTTGCTACAGTAGTGTTTGACAGGTGATCACCCTTGTAAGTTGTCACAGGTCTGAAGTATATTAATGAAGCATAAGTTTTGTTATTTATTTATAAATGTATTTATTCAAATCTCAAAATGTAGAACATATCTTATACAGCTATTACTGGAAAACGCTGTGTATGCAAGTGCGTGCATGTGTATATATGTATGTGGTCCATGTGCATGTATGCATCTCCCAAAACTAAAAATATTTTGATGATTTATCTCACAACTGAACATCACAGCCACTTTCATTTAGCTTCTACTAGCTTGTGATTGCAATAAATCATTCATCACAAAATTTAAGAAAATTGGATAAGAATTGTTGATGCTACTGAGGCGACAACTTCCAATTCTCATTCACATGGTTCACTAAAAACAGTTTTTACCCAAAAAGTATTATCAGGTTTGTCCTCTTTTTTTTTTTAACTTGATCTAAAGATTCATGGTTCCAAACCACCACAAAAATTTCCAGAAAATAAAGATGCTACTTAGCAGGGCTCTAAGTGCTACTTTTAACTTTACTAGCCAAATGGCTAAGGACCCGAAACTTTTACTCGCCCAACAGAGATTTTACTAGACACAAATGCAAAGTTCAATTAACTTTAAACTTGACATTAGTTCAATATAAATACTTCATTGCTTGACCATGTATTTATCTAACTATGTGCTTTAAAAGGAAAAGGCATTCATTAAATGTTCAATAAAAGAATAATTGACTATACATGTATGTATATAAAAAATCTGTATATATTTGTTTACAGAAAATGCTTTTAATGTATACAAAATTAATAAGTAGAATAAATAGAATGCATTCAGTCACTGGGAGGGGTCACACAAAGTACAGAACTCTGTCTCAGTAATCAACAACTTATTTATTTTCCCATGTTTGTGTTAACTGGAACCGATTTTGATTGCCACTTTCAACAAGCTCAACCCACTGCTCAACCTGAAGACTCAATTAGAACTACATAAGTTTCGTTCTCTGTGCCAGTGCCAGTTTATCACCCTTTTTCAAACTGAAAATAACTCCCGATTGAAGTTTCTTGTGTTTTCGATGCCATCTTGTAAAGAAATGAAGTGTTGCAATAACCTAAGCACTTGTAAGAAATGCTTTGATACACAAAGCGCTGTACTGACTGCGATGTTTGTACACAGTAATAATGAAAATGAAATTTGGATACCACAACACGAATTAATCGATTTTAAAATTTATTCGCCACATGGCAGCACTCCGGTGATTTCTCTTTGCCTTTTTGAAATTTTACTCTCACATGCCAGTGATTTACTCGCAACTTAGAGCCCTGCTTAGGTGACAAGATATTTGTCAAAAACATTACACCCTCACTCTTTTTGTAGCATGTGGGATAATCAGATACTTACAATGATGGCTTTCTTGTAGATTCACTCTGCACAGGCTGTTAATTTAAAACAATCCAATTATGTTATACTTTTAAACAAAAGACCCATGGGGCCTTAATGGTCACTTGACTAAGCCAAGTCAAAAATTGTATGAGTTAAAGTCTATAAAAAGATCATAAACAAAGAGCAATAACCCTGCAAATCAGCAACTGCTGACCTAAATTAACTCCACCATGCCAATCTTAACAATTCTGAATCCACTTCCCCATAGGACGCCTTCTCCTAAGTTTAGATGAAATTGGTCTAGTAGTTTTGGACAAGAAGTCAAAAATATGAAAAAATTAACACATTTGCTATATATTTAGTGTTGATCTTTGACCTCAAAACGTGCATACTATTTTTGACCCAGGGATTAATCTAGGTTTGGGGGTTAAAGTGCCCTTTAGGTAAAAAAGGGGAATTTTTTTTCCCTAATAGGGGAAAATACATAACAGTCTGTCTTGATGTTTGTTTATGATATGTATGTAAACTTGCTGTTATTTCTTGAATAAAAAGACAGTACAGTATAACATGTTGAATATATTCTAAAGAGTTTTATTTCACAACTTCATGAAAACTTCTAAAGGTTTGTTCAGATTTGACAGTCTTGAAACTCCCATGCCAATATGGAACAGGAAAAATGACATGGGTACACTATAAACTTGATGAAATGGTGGATTTACAAGTCAATTCTCCTTGTCTTCATATTTTTGAAGATGTCCCCCATGTTATCAAGTTCATAATCACTTCACTCTTCTTTCCCTTCTCTACATATTCTCATAAGACTATCAAGGTGGCTTTGGTTTAGTCTATTCCTTAAACTGATTGGCAAACATTGCATCTATAGTAGGATTTCCTTTTGCATCTTTCTCTCTTATTTTTTTTTCGTTTAAAAACCCTCCTTGTGTGACATGATGTCTGGTTGATTTTTACTTTCTGTTTCTTCGGGATATGATGGTACGCATGCATACGATGGGTCATTTCTGCGCTTGACAGCATTGATGGTACACATGTTTCATTAACTCCGGGAAATAAACAAGAACGATCGATGATTTTCCAGTGCTCGAGAATTGTCAGTATTTACAATGTATGAGGAAAAGAATACAACGCATTTATAATCAAGATTTTGAAATATTTATTTTGAAGTAAAAGGGGAAAATAGGGGACTTTTGGTACCTTTTTCTCGAGGGGAAAGTGCCGTTTAACGGCAGAAAAATAAAGCTATATTAATCCCTGGCTACGCAGATTCTCCCCCATGAATATTTTTAAAGTTGGCAAGTTTGTTTCATACTGGATTTGTCACAAGCTTTGGTCCATGCACTCTAGGGTATATGCAAGTGTGCCTTGTAGGCAAATAATAGTCTAAGTTGACTGTGTGTTTAAATACTAAAGAAAAAGAAGAGATGTAAAATTTTGTCAGATAATCATGCGATATGCACGTACACGATATATAAGTATACATTTATTCCATTGACAGTTATTTTAATAAATCCTCGAAGTACAACTGTGAATAATATACATCTAGAAAATCTACACCTGTTAAGAAACAACGCCTTAGCGAATCGAGTTTTAAGAGTTGGACTTTCACCATTCGAGTGTTTACATTCTCTCTCCCATTTCGACTGTGCAACTTCTATCTGTACTACCAACTGAAAGTACACGTACCAAATATAGCAATCCATATATTTTAACAGCTTCTTTAAAAACAGCTAATGCAACGTCAAAGGATGCTTTGGTACACGATGGCGTCCATGTGTGGCCAAGTTCATAGCAAGTGTAGTCGACTGTTGTTAACTTTCCAAGGACCGCCATCTTCCTCAAAAAGAACATCCGGTGAAACATTTTCAACCAATCAGTTGACACAAAACTATTCAGCCCATTTGAAGTATCCAATGTAAACAGAACCGTACACGTGGTTTTCGTTTTGTAAACACGAATATGATAATGCTGTTAATTAAACATAGAAAATTGTTTTTAGACCCAGAATTAAAGTAGGTCAACCGATTATACTGTTTTCAATGGCATATGCGTGCATAATGCAGAATAGCATGGAATATTTCAAGATTTCCTTTTTTTAAACATTCACTGGTTAAAGCAGGGCCGTAGCCTGGGGCAAGTCGGTGGTGGTGGTGGTGTTGACTTTTTTTCTGTCGCACACATATTTTTGCCGATTTGCCGGAAATTTTGTCATAGGAAAAAGAAAAAGTACAAAAGGTCGGGAGAGGCATCCCCTTGCACCCCCCACAAGCTACGACCCTGTAAAGTTAATTGAATATTCGATCTTTCAGCAAATCAATTTGTTAAAATATCCTACTGCAATTTTCGGACTGGTGGATCTACCACCAAACTATAATTTGTAAAAATAATTGAAGCATATGGCTTCTTTGTCCAGTGTCAAAGACATAAATTACCACTATTTTCGATTATTGATTAATTTCAATTTAAAAAGTCATATGAAGAGATTCAACTTATTTCAAATTACATTTTATGTCAAGATAATTAGTATCTAATGTTGTTGTTGTTATTGTTGTTGTTGATGGTGGTGGTATATTTAACACTTATGGGGTAAGTATTGTATATCTGATGTGTTGTTTATTATTGTATACCTGTATGGCAAGCCATTTGGGTTTTTATCCATTAAATACAGATATCTCTGTTTATCTGTAAAATACAGCTTTCTCCATTTCAATTAGAGATATCTGTATTTGAATTAAAGATATCTGTATATCTCTATTTCAACTAGAGATATCTGTATTTTAATTAAAGATATCTCTAATTGCACTAGAAAGAGTGATATCTATATTTTAAATACGGATATCTCTATTTTAAATACGGATATCTTTAATTGAACTAAATATTTCTGTATTTGTATAGAAATAGAGATATCTTTAATGGAAATAAAGATATCTGTATTTAAAATAATGATATCTGTATTTGGAATACAGATATCTCTAATTCAACAAAAGATAGAGATATCTGCATTTTAATAGAGATAACTGTATTTTAATTACAGATATCTGTATTTCAATTAGAGATACCTTAATTGGACAAGAAATAGAGATATCTCTAATTTAAATAGAGATATCTGTTTTTTAAATAGATATATCTCTATTTATAGTAGAAATAGAGATATCTGTATTTGAAATAGAGATATTTGTATTTGAAATAGAGATATCTGTAATCAATTTTTAAAAACCTAAACGACTTGCCATAATACCTGTAATATGTAAGTCCTATCTACCACAGACAGTCAACATCGTAAGATGTGATAATGTGTTAAGCTCAGAAACCATTGTGTCTCATTGGAAGAGTGTTCTCTTTGTGTTCCGGTAGGCGGGGTTCGATTCTCGCTCACTGCTAAGCGCTTAATATTACAGGATGGGAAAAGGACTGGTTGACTCGGTGTCAGGATAATGTGACCGAGTGAAGTACAACATCAACATGTTTGTAGTGTAATATATCAGCGAAACAGCACTTTTAAATCACCATCAGTGCACACTGTCAAAAGCAGACAACGTCTCGACATGACCTAATAAATGAGTTGAAGGGACGTTAATCCCCAATAGAACAAACAAACAAACATCAACAACAACAACAACAACAACGACGGCGACGACGACGACGACAGCCACAACAAACAGAAAACACTAATAAGGTGAGCAAAAGAAAAAAGAAAAAGAAAAGAAATAACCGTAAACCCTTACTGTTTCCAAACTTGGACAAGATTTATATAAAAAACCAACAATATTACATTGCCAAATGAACTTTCTATTGCATTCTTAATCATGCACCACTCTTTAAAACTTTGCATTGTTAATAAAATGAAGCATTCATTAGTGTACGCAGTCCGTGTTTACAAGCTTCTGAAGTGACAAGTTAGCGATAATCGTGTAAATGTTCCGTATAGTTTTCTTATGTTTAGTTGTTATTGAGAGGTGTGTTAGTTTAATAACCAACAAATCAGAATTTCTATCCACGTAATCGCGAAACGATACAAAGAACACTTTTTATACTTTCTTGAGTTAAACAGGATGATATTGTAAAGCTGATAATTTGATCTAGATATATAATTCATGTCGCTATCTTGACATTTCATCTACGAAAACCCATGGGTTTGACTGGAGTGGTGACCGCCTGGCTGCAACACGGGCGCGATAAGGATTGTGATGCCGAAAATAATCTCCCATAAACATGTTGTTTAGTTTTTGTCTTAAATTGATGAACAATGAAGATTATGTATGTTTATATTCTAACACGACCATTTTTATTTGCAATTGAGAGACATAACATGTAATCTAACAACACCTGAATGGTGATTTTAGACATTAAATAAGGAATTATTAACATGTGTTTGTCGTTTTATTTCGATTGTACATTTTACTTCTCTTTCATGGCAAATCTCTTTTCAAATACATTTACAATAACTTAAACTTGCACAGAATCAACAGATATATTCAAAGATCAACATCCGACTTATGCAATGTAACAAAAATAAAAATAAAACATACAAAAACTAAATAGACCCAAAGAAGTACATACGGAAATTCAAAACGCAGTTTAAAAGTCCGTGGACATAGGCAAATCAAAGGAAAACGATGTAAGTGTATAGAAAAACAAACAAAAACAAATAATTAACTGAACAAGTAAGCATCCCAAATTTCTGCTAAAACAATAAGCGAAACCTGGTGTCTACGAAGGAGTGAGCATTTCCTGCTACACATGTGTCACCCGCCGTGATGTGTCAATGCCAATGATTCGGTATATGGTTAGTATAGTACCCTGGCCATAATAAACGTAGACGCACCCCCATAAACAGTATTACAGTACAACAAAGTCTTTGTAGAACACTCTATAAAGATCAGGCTCCTCTTGCATTTTCTACCTGAAACTGTATTAACTGTTATCCTCAAAGGTACATGTAAACTCTGTTTTTGTTTCTATAATATATATGTTAATCATGATATGTATAGTCAACCAAATATATGTATTTAAATCAGAAACTACACGAGTCTTCAAAACAACCTGATAGAGTTAGGAAAATCATTGGGTTTAAACCGTAGAATCTACTAATACTTAGGTTCTTGACTTGTCCCGCGATATGCAAAGCTGGAAGGTGACTATGTTAGGTTATTTTGACAGGCGTATAAATTGATCGACATTTCAGAAACTCTTCAAATACATTACCGGGAATCAACTGTGATATTGGCGTAACCAAGATTAATAAAAGTGTTGTTGCAATAAAATTATAAATAAAAAGTCTTTATGAAAAATTAAATGCATTTTATTTCACTCAGATTATAAATTAAACACGATATTGATAGTACGTATTTCAAACTATTGGAGAAATGAAATTATATAAAAAAAAAAACAACCACAGCAACAGCAACAACAACAACAACAACAAACGCACGGTTGGAATAGAAAAGTTCCCGCTTTTATTTGTGCACGTTTGACTTTACATCATATATTTAATTCCTTGTTAATATGTATTTCAGGGTAGCATATAAGGTCACAAATCCACATTAATGACACGCAATCATCTATAGATAAATAACAACAATACGATAGCTGAATAATGCAAAATAAATAAAAACTTAAAACACACAGGTGTATAGTATAGTAGTGTATAGTCTCCATCTCACATGAGTCGGCGTACCGCCTACCCCATAACGTTATAAATAATCTGGATTTAGCTTCCCAAAGCACTTATTCTCTTTAAACTGCATTGTGTTTAACAATGGCATTGATGAAATCGCCATTTAAAGTGTCAGATGAGATACACCATATTTATAAAAATGGGGCCATAAATTAAAATTTGCTCGTATTTCAGGTGAGAAGGTGCGAAAGCATTCACTGGAAAAATCTCTGGGTGTATATATGTATTACAGTTTTCAGTATAGCGTCGGTATTCTACTAAAGAAGCTTGCCACATAATTTAATACAGACAATATTAATTCAAATTTTCAGAATGGCTTTCTAGTATTTAAAAAAACAATTAGAAATAACAAAAAACAAGCCACTTATCGAAAAGCATACGCCCGTGAACGCAGGCAAAACAGGAAAACCGGGGCCGTATATGTAACAAATAAAAAATATGAAACAAAAATGAAATCTTGTGTACTTATTTAAAAACTAGCAGCGTAACCAGATGTTCACAACAGTGGACGTTTCCTGTTACCCTCATGCCATGCCACTCGCCTAGAAATTTACATCTTGAAAAGTTAGGACATTGGTGTATGCCTAAACTCATTCGGAAACTTGCCATATCCTTCTGTGGTTAGTTAATGACGATTCCCTAAAAAATAAAAAAATAAAAAACATACAAAAATGACGTCTTTTTATAAATTGGTAAAACTTTACACACAAATTATTCCAGCTTCTTTGCTTGGTGAAAAAAGAATACCTCGTATTTTGTATCAACGGAGAAGGTTATAAGATATTTGATTCTTTGTCTCCGGTGATGTTCTTGTGCCTGTTGTATTTTGCTGCTTGTTTTTGAAAGAAAGTCACTTAAAGTAACGAGCTTGGTACAAGCTTGATAATATATTTCTAACCAGAAATTCAAAATAACTCATCCGAATACAATTCACGAATCCATTGCAAACGCCAAATAAGATTAGATAGCACTCAAAAATGATATATTTTGAATCACGGCTGATAGTGAAACCCGAGCGCAGTTCACAAACAAACGATAAAATAAAAAAACAACACAAAATATTATCACTGGCATCATTTTACAGGGTGCCATCCGAGATGGATGTCAACCGTAGGATTTTTTTTAATTTGAAACATATCTATAAATGGAAAGAATTGGCCCTACGGTAGCTGACGGAATGTGTCAAATTGTTGCCCATTCAAGAGACTTAACGTTGCGAAACGGTATACTGTTACAAAACAGATATCAGCTTGCCATGTCAAAACTTAAGTGAATTATAGTCGGTAGATTCCATTTGTCAATACCCAGGCCTATCATCATCTGAAGCTAAAGCGTACAAATGGTCACAGAACTGGACAGTTGATGCAGTGGTTCATGAACGATAGTTAAATAACCTCTGACCCCGTCTGTTTCGAGTTTGGTGATAGGACTGCAAACTTACTTTATGTCGACACGTGCACGGCGGATTGGTCTCCTTCTGGACTATGGCATGTGTTTGTTTGGCTTCTTTGCACCATGATTTTTATTACAAACCATTTTTATGAGTTTTGCATACACATACTACATGATCAATCAATTTCGAAATCAAAGTTGAGTTGTTTGATTTGTTGGAGTGCCTATATAGTTACTAGAAATGATTCCGCGATTGTCGAAACTTGTGAACTCAACTGCAAGTACCCACGTTTCTTACACCGAGAGTATAAAGTACACCCTGATATTTTAGCTCTGTACTTGACAATAGCACCCCTTTAACTGCACACGCAGACGTTCACACGATCTCGGTATTTTCACAATGTATTGTCACGGTCTTATGTTTACCAACAGGTCAAAAGGAATACCCTAGCCGAGACGGGCAAGTGCTATAGAATTTGTATTTCTTATATGATACGGGATCATGATATATTATATTTAAATCTGTCTATCTTCCACTGAACGTCCATGTAATCTGACAGATTCATATTTCCCTCGAATCAAGTTTCAAGTATTCATTGAGTCGCCTATTATACGTCGTGTATGGAACATCGACAGTGTCCCTTCTCTTGAGATTTACGCAATCATCCTTTAATCCACACTTAAAGCCTGGTTTAATACATATAGAAAAAATGTACATTCAAAAGTGACACCTCGATCTTTTAGCCAAGAAGAATGCGCCTTTTTGCATAATCAAAAACCAAAAACATTTCTCCCTAGAGTTTCGGAACTAAAGTCTGATGCACTAAAATGTCATGAATTGATTTGTGACAAAGTTGAATAAGAAGTCATCATTACACACACATTGTTTCATAATTTTTTTTCAGTAATTCCATACAAGTTACATTTTCTGAAAGCTTAGCAGGTTATCAAGTCATACATGAAAAAGTAATCTTTTTAGGACAGAAACGTTCCAACTTCTTAAAATGAAAACATAGCCGCCTGCTGCTGACGCTGATAAACCATCAATGCAGATGTCAATCAAAATCAACGATAAAACCTGCACTCATTTATCACACACATACAAAAACATATTAATAGCTGAACGCAAACATATTAACGTTGTTTTAAAGACCCTAAAGAACGAGCCACATAATTCGTCTCGTAAAAACAGAAGCAGCAAGGGGCGGGCAAGAACAACATGGTGGATACAGAGCGGCGGGAATTAGCTGAAGATGTATCCCATTTGGTTAAATGTCAAGTGCACGTGTAATGCATTACGATACATATAGATCTTAACAACAACAGTATATAACTTACTATTACAAAATTGTTTTACGATTCCAATAATCCAACAGAGCCATCTACAGAGATGTGCTCGCGTCTCTAGATACTTTTATTAGTTACCTCCCCTTGGTTCTATTAGTTGATTACCAACTTATAAACTTGGTCAAGAAAGATTTGAACACGGTGCCAACCTTGTGCTAGGTTAATTACTTTGTAACTTGTATTGAGATAAAACAACATTAAATGAATTTTGAGGTGCAACTAATTACCTCAATAAGAGAATTGCTCACGTAATGTCTGTTGTTTCATTGAGCAAAGATTTTACTTTTCAAAAGTAATAGTTTTACTTTCTTTGAATGTATTTGAAACCGGGGCGTCAAAGACACACATATTTACTCAGTTATAAATGAGTTATGTACATGCGGCCACAATAAGGATACAAAACCAAAGTTTTATGGTATACAAATGTTTAAGACAATTGTCAAAAAAGCCTGTATATTCTATATTGCTGGTAATAATTAACACTCAGTGAGCATGTCAACATTAATTAAGACACAGCATATGACCGCACTGCATGATAGACTGCGATGCCAACTTGAGCAGATTTGCAGACAGTGTTGTACAAAGCATATTATATATTATAACTAAGTATGTACACAAATGCCATTTGTCATTGCATTAAGTGACAAATACACTTTATTATTATGACAAAAGCAGAAAGTACATGCGACTTTGTCAAGGAAGTAGTGAAAATGTATCGCCACGTGTCATATTTATTGTGATAAAGTAATAAAGTTTACTTATTTGCAGACATTAATTGAAAACGTACACTCTCTTGCAACAGAGTCCGACACACTTCTCCCATTTATATCTAAATTTAGGACAATAATTAAATTCCAATGTAGAACAGATTATAAAGTCAACATTTAGAGAAAAACATGTGTGTCTTTATTCAAAACTTTTCCTGTTCTGCCAACCAAAGTAGCGGTTGACTTTGTCATTGTGTTCTATTAAACTAGACATTGTTTCTGGGGAGAAATATGCGATATAATCTTGACTTGTGACATTCTCAGAAGATGTGCATGTTTATTATGTCCATTAGTCCTTCCTCCTCGTGCACTTTTCAATATGTTCACCCTCACATCTCAATAACATGGACGTACGCATTAGCCCATTATAAAGGTTTCGTTTCGTCACAGAAATTAAGAAACCTATCACGGTCGATTACAATTACAAAATGTATACGAAACGGCAAAAACCGTCTCGATATGACCTATACATGAGCTAAAGGGACGCTTAACCCCAATAAATATAAACAACGAAACGGCCAAAAAACAACGTCACACATTGATTCGTTCGGGTTAGTACAGACAAATTGTCTTGGATTTAAACTGTTGATTTTCTAAATGGTACTAAATCTCTCGGTGATGTAGAGTCGGTCATTGAATGTTTATTATATTTTATCTGGAACGAAATAAACGTCTTATATATATATCTTTATTTCCACCAATAAACATGAAGAGTACATAAAATAATATAACGATTCTAATGAAGATCATAATGATTATAAGAAAACAAAAAGGAGGGAGAGAGGGGGAGGTGTGTGTGTGTGTATGTGGGAGGGGGGGGGGGTACATGTAAGTAAACTAAACGCATAAAACATAACTTGTTCATTCACACTCGCAAGAATGTATCCCCTACCTCATATACTATCTAATTAATATAAACACACATACCAAGATTTCAATTTAACACTAATATTAATAGAAAACTTGGCGATGCAGAATTAACAAATAAATAATCAAATTAATTAAACTATCGCAAAATATATCACATCATATTGGTTACTTCATTTGGGTATATAACCGTCTTACGTCGGTTTACACAAATTTTGCTGTAAGATCCATTCAAATACAGACATTGATGAGTCCTGTCTTACGCCGTGTCCTTTATTTATTGGGTGCTATCTTATTGACGTTTTTATTGATATATCAATATTCAAATTTTCCTAACAAAATGAGATGTTTACTTTATATTGAAGCTGGTAGTTAAAACACCATCATATATTGTTCTACCTAAGACAATTAGATAAGTCATAACACAGATCATCTACCCGAACCTCCGTGGTCATGACGAACACACAATATGCATTTTGGTCCTAGAATAAACTCAAAGCAAAGTTATATTTCTTCACTGTCACGTCCACGAAATGCAAATCATTATTTAATATGGCCGGTAAGTTCAAGTAAGGCTAATACGAAGTTGAATGGCTAAATTCCCAATGCAATAAAGGTCGTCTAAGGACAACCAATAAAAACCCTCTCAGGAGGGGGTGAAATTGGTCTTGAATTTTAAGGTTATTCAAGGACGCGGTCTGGTCGATTTGAATGACCATAAAACTGCCTGTCTGAGATGTCCGTTGGCATTTATGAGAATTTAACTGAATGATTTACACCGCCATTATCACCATACAGATCACACTTCGGGTATCATATAGATTATGGTTTAATGACAGTATAACTCAAACAAGACAAGCACCGGAATAAACTTGTGTCCAGAGAGACTCGCAATAAAATGGAGGTGGATTTCTAAATAAATGCTCGAGTGGCCATGGACCTTGAGTAGATCAGCTACATATGTACCTTACAACAACGGACAGCTACACATGTACCTTGCAACAACGGACAGTTACACATTTACCTTACAACAACGGATAGCTACACATGTACCTTACAACAACGGACAGCTTCACATGTACCTTACAACAGCGGACAGCTACACCTGTACCTCACAACAACGGACAGTTACACATGTACCTTACAACAATGGACAGCTACACTTGTACCTTACAACAACGGACAGCTACATCTGTATCTTACAACAATGGACAGCTTCACATGTATCTCACAACAATGGACAGCTACACATGTACCTTACAACAATTGACAGCTACACCTGTACCTTAAAACAATGGACAGCTACACCTGTAACTTACAACAACGGACAACTACACATGTACCTTACAACAACGGGCATTTACAGATGTACCTTACAACAACGGATAGCTACACCTGTACCATACAATAACGGACATTTACAGATGTACCTTACAACAACGGACAACTACACATGTACCTCACAACAACGGACAGCTATGCCTGTATCTTACAACAACGGAGAGCTACACCTGTACCTTACAATAACGGACTTCTGCACCTGTACCTTACAACAACGGACAGCTACACATGTACCTTACAAAATCGGACAGCTACACATGTACTTAATAACAACGGACAGCTACACATGTACCTTACAACAACGGACAGCTACGTATGTACCTTACAACAACGGACAGCAACACATGTACCTTACAGCAACGGACATCTACACCTCTACCCCACAAAAACGGACAGTCACACAATTACCTTACAACAACGGACAGCTACACATTTACCTTACAAAAACGGACAGCTACACCTGTAACTTTTACAACAACGGACAGCTACACTTTTACCTTACAACAACGGACAGCTACACCTGTACCTTACAACAACGGCCAGCTACACATTTACCTTACAACAACGGACAACTACACATGTATCTTACAACAACGGACAGCTACGTATGTACCTTACAACAACGGACAGCTACACAAGTATCTTACAACAACGGACAACTACATACTTACCTTACAACAACGGACAGCTACATATTTACCTTACAACAACGGACAGCTACACATGTATCTTACAACAACGGACAACTACATGTGTACCTTACAACAACGCAAATATACACGTGTACTTTACAACAACGGACAGCTGCATATTTACCTTACAACAACGGACAGCTACACTTTTACCTTACAACAACGGACATCTACACATGTACCTTACAACAACGGACATTTACAGATGTACCTTACAACAACGGACAGCTACACATGTACCTTACAACAACGGACAGCTACACCTGTACCTTACAACAACGGACAACTACACCGGTACCTTAAAACAACGGACATCTACACCTGTACCTTACAACAACGGACAGCTACATATTTACCTTACAACAACGGGCATCTACACGTGTATCTTACAACAACGGACATCTACACATGTTCCTTACAACAACGCAAATATACACGTGTACCTTACAACAACGGACATTTACAGATGTACCTTACAACAACGGACATCTACACATGTACCTTACAGCAACGGACATTTACACGTGTACCTTACAACAACGGACATTTACAGATGTACCTTACAACAACGGACATCTACACGTGTACCTTACAACAACGGACATTTACAAATGTACCTTACAACAATGGACAGCTACACCTGTACCTTACAACAATGAACAGCTACACCTGTACCTTACAACAACGGACATTTACACCTGTACCTTACAACAACGGACAGCTACACATGTATCTTACAACAACGGACAACAACATGTGTACCTTAAAACAACGGACAGCTGCACATTTACCTTACAACAACGGACAGCTACATATTTACCTTACAACAACGGACAGCTACACGTGTACCTTACAAAACGGACAGCTACACCAGTACCTTACAAGAAAGGACATCTACACATGTACCTTACAACAACGGACATCTTCACCTGTACCTTACAACAACGGACATTTACAGATATACCTTACAAAATCGGACATCTACACCTGTACCTTACAACAACGGACATGGTAATCGTGTATTCGTGCGATAATTGCGGACATTGTTTCCAGGGCTCTAGAAATCACCTTTAACAGAGTACAGTGCAACCTGATCTAGCTACCATCTCTATAAACTGACCATCTGTACATAAAGACCAATAAAATCAGGTCCCTTGAAGTCTAATGACACTTATTTACCTGTATATAACGACCACCTCCATATAAAGACCACTTTTTGTTGGTCTCTTGGTTGGTCTTTATAGACAGGTTTGACTGTAACACAAATAGCAGAGGGTAAAGCAACACCTTATACCATTCGTTCATTGGTAGCAAGCTAATATTCACCTGGATGACTGTGTATATTAGATTTGATGCAAACATGTAAGAATATACATTGTCCTTCAGCCCTTTTTTCTTCACAGTTTTCATAACATTGCAACTTTACTCTTAAAGTACAAAAGACGATGTATCATACAATTGGCTAAATCTGTAATGATTATGTCTTTTGAGGGATATTGTTTTATACTTATATTTGAAAATGAAGGAAACACATCATGTTTTTTAATTTGTTTTTATCGTTACAAAGAGCACACCTTTGTTTACGAAGGTGCAGAACAGTCAGAATAGCATATTCTAACTGTTTCGATGCCAAGCACGACAATCTTAACCATAACGCCATTTGTAAATACAAATACAAACTGAATGTAATATCTAAAAGAAAGGAAAAACCATTTATTTCTTTGAGAGGACCTTGTCAAAGATCCTAGACCAATCTAAAAAGTAGCCGTCATCTCAAAGGATGCTCAAGAGAATGTTAACTTAAAATAAACAAGACTTAGTTTAACTATTAAAGGCGGGGAGCCAAAGGGCAAGTTGGAAAAGCCTGATGGTTGGGACAACAAAATCGATGTTTTCCAGAATAATTCATTTTTCAGATATTTTTTATCATACTGCAATGCTTTTCCCGCGTTCAATACTTGACGGATATACTATTGATTGCATACAACGTAGATAAAGCGGAAGTGCATAGGTAAATGGTGTATTCGATTGAGAGCATCTATTTAAACATCCGTTCAAATTCTCTGAATCAATAGCCCTTTACAAAAGTTTAATATCGGCAATTGTGTCATTAAAACGAATTATTTCTGCACCAAGAAAACCCATGTCGAACACCGATACGCACTCGGTCGCTCGGTAATTGGAAAAATTAATTAACCTCACATCAACATAGAGGTATTTCTGACACCTTTTAAATTTAGCCATTTTGAATTTGCGCCACGGGAAGAGAAAACTGAGTGAATTTGCATGTATCCACGGGATTAACGCGTTGGGTAGGTATTGGGAGAGTTCCTATAGCACGTCAACGACAAGAGAATCCACGCCGCGGTAGCGAATACAGACACAGCTTCACCGACGTGTTTCCATTCAAATGGAAGTCGGTGCGAACAACATGTCGTCTGCCTCCGCATTTGTTCTGCTTCAATCGTCCAAAATGGTCCAATCTAAATTTACAAAGATTCAATCAATGTTTCAACCAGATGAACCGAGCGCATTTATTCTTCAATTATAAGGACATGCCAAAGGTGTTAAGGATTTTACTGACAGATCTCAATGTTCATCAGCCAGGTGTAACAGCCATGTTTTGTGTGTCCTCGTGGAATCTTGTTCAAACTATTACTGTGTGCTGTGTCTCTCTATTTTTAATTTTAGGGGATTGGTTTTGACAATGACTTATATAGTACGACAGATTATATATTCAACAGCTTAATCAACATACTTTGTGAGAGGAACAGAATAAAGTATACAAGTTTGTAAGACATCAAATAGGGGAAAGCTTCTTTTAGTGAAAGGTTAAGATCATCGAAAAAGAAGGCATTTGAAAATATCTAGATCATCAATAATAGGAGAGCAGAAGAATAGAAACTAACGCATACATTTTTCAAGACCGTAAATTCCAACGTACCCACTATAGATGGTAATCTAGCATATAAGTAATGTTGAAAGGTGTATATACATCGGATCATGGTTCACCAACCTTTCCACTTCATATTTGAATCAAAGTTTCAGCAGTGAACAACGAAAACAGTAACGCATGAAATGCAAAATTATTACGTTTAAAAAAATAAATAACATTGTGACAAGGCATACAACACGTCCGGAAAACAACTACATTCAGTACTTACAATTTGTGTATTCATGGATGATGCACTCAAAGAGGCTGTAAGAACAACAAATGGAATACGCAATAACTATCGAAATAGTTGGTTATTATTCATTTCTTACACACATATGATCACTGCTTTTGTTTCACAATTCCGCGAGTATTTGAGAAAAGAGATAATCAACTGCCAACAGCCAAATCAGAACGCTTGAAAAAAGAAGTACATGTTAGTGAAAACGCTTCGAATATTCAAGGTTATATTTCATTTGAAAACTTTTCTTTAACCATATTTAGGACCATGTGTCACAGCTTATATATTAAAAGGCGATACCTTCCAAAAAAAACCTAATACCAAAAATAAATCAAGATGTGAATTTGAATTTACAGTTTAAACCAACATGTTGACACTGTTTTCGGGTCAATACATGTGGACACATGATGTGCCTTATGTTTAACGAGGAAATACCTCTCTGAACTGACGACAAGAGAATAACCCAATTAACTAGTAGGAAACTACAAATTAAGAATTACTCAAATTCAACTATTATATTAAAACTTTGTTTTCCGGACATATCATACATAGCGACCTGATTCTTTATATATTTACACGTTAAAAATAACTCTCTATTTAATCAGAAAAATTTAAAGGTGAACGTACAATCACACGCTCAAATACTTCCATATACAAACACGTCGTGTAGATATATCACCGGACAGATGTATTCAAACCAGCAATGGTTATCTAAAATTTATGGGGCATAAATATTTATGAAAATTATGAAGAATGGCATGAACCGCCACAACGTCGTGGTATTGTTACGAGTTTACAGGACTGAATACGACTGACGGGGGAAACTAAAGAAAAATCTTTCCAATAAATCACAACTTGCGGATTTTGACAAAAGCCCAATTCTTTTTCACCAGTGGAGCCGAGATTCTATACAACCATATGACATTTGAGATAGATTGTTCGGTCGTAAACAAGTATATAGTCTATATTGCTATAAATATAATGTTCTTGTTCTCCCAGCAAGTAATGTACCCGGTAATAACATGGGTTTCAACCAACATACACGTGTGAAATATAGAAATGTATAAGGAAAGTCTTATGAATTATTTGACTCTTCAGTGGCGAGGTGTTAAGCACCCCTACCCGTTGTTAAATGATAATTTTTTTGGCCCTCGTTCAATATGCATAAACATGCCACCCACATCCGCATCGAAGCGATTACATGCACCAGCATAAATTGTCTGAATCATCGAAATAGTCATTAAGTAAAAATAGTGCGAGGAATAACATCAACCTTGAACGAGTTAAAACAGTACATCTATACAAAACATCAATTAAGGACAACAGAAACATTGAACGAGTTAAAACAGTACATCTATACAAAACATCAATTAAGGACAACAGAAACATTGAACGAGTTAAAACAGTA
>JAUMGZ010053700.1:0-18810 GCA_032359645.1 Pododesmus macrochisma | reverse complement strand
AAAGGTGGTTCTAAATGTTTGAAATATTGTGGAATTTTAGAAGTAACTTTATAATCTCTAAAGATGTTAGATATATTAAGAAGATCAATACCTTTGTTTGCAAACTGTATCTTCATAAAGGTTTACTTATACTAATACTAATACTTACATAGAAATCACAGCCTACATAACATTCAATATCCTGAAAATATAACACACGTCCTATCCTGCTCGAAGGAACACCATTTAAAGTTTCAAAGGTTGTTGATGTGCAAACACTGTTTGTTTTTTAAACCAATAAGATTTTTATCGAAAAATCACGTGTTGGACAGAATTGATAAGTCAACTAAAACGTACGAGGAAGTCTCGTTCAACGTATACGACCCGCATACCCTGTACAGATAAAACATATTTGTTTCACTGGAATGCCTACTGTTCTGATGGTTGTGCATGAGCTATACAACTGTTCTGTCAACTTTTGATTTCGGTCTATACTTTATACAGTATATAACATATTTTTTTTCCCTTTAATGTCTATACATATTTCATATATCATTTTCATTGTTGCTATTTTTTGGCAAATAATTATCATTAATTACATGTAATAATAACTCACCAAGACAGTTCGATGAAACAATCCTAAAAAAGATATGATTATTTTAGTTTGAATTTTGATAGTGCAGAAGACGATTTGTGTTAATAAAGTGACTGTTATCTTTATAACTGACTTATTCATGTGGATGTAACGCGGTTTGGTTACGTACCGAGATAGGTGAAGTGGGGGTTGCCTTGATGTTCCCACTGGGGTCCAGGGTCCAGTTACCTCGTGATAGTGCGCTACGCCCATGATTCTGATTTATGTGTCTGTTATGCCGACTATCTTTAACCAATCTATGTTGGTCAAGTATTAAACTATGATGACTAACAATTTGCTCGTTACTTCTGCATTACTGATTGTGGTCATCCAAAAATTCGTAATAGGAGACCTATGGTGAATTTGTATGAACCAGAGTTGTTGTTTGTTCTCGATATTTTGACATAGTAATAAGTATATACTCAGTATAATAATGGGTCCAATTTCATTCTAAATGTTCTCTTTGATTTGTTGTTTAGTTTACATTTTGTTGTTGTTGTTCTTTTTTTTAATTGTTGGGGGTAAGCTGAGTTGGGTTTGGGTGTTTATTTTCCTTTTGTTTGTTTGTTTGTTTGTTTGGTTTTTTTTAATCTACGTAACTTATAGTACAAATAGTAAGCATAACTACTTGTGATCAAGTTATCTATCTATATATTGTATCTATGCTTTACATAACTTTGAACATTTCCAATTTTTTTGATAATGTATCATTATTTAGTATTCTACTGAATCTACTGGAGATAGTTCTTGCAAATATCATATCGCATTAAAAAAATTCATCTTTTTAGCCGAGGCTTATAATTTGCCATTAGTTTTCTTTCTTGGTTGTTCATATTTCTAGATATTTTGAATTTTAGCTCATTTTCTTCCATAAATTTTGCTTTGAGTTAGGGCAAATTCATAAACAAGGAATATAACGTGAGAAAAACGCTCAAAAATGCCTGATGAGTGACAAACTGTTTAATATGGGGTACTTCTATTTTCTATTTGTAACGTTAAATTCGTTTTTTTTAATTGCTTGTTCATTTTTTATTTCAAGAATGCTCACATAGTTTTATATTTAATCAATATCTCTTGTTTAGCGTAGAACGCATGGAGCAGTTTGACTCACAACTTGCTGCTCACCATTGTCTTAAGAACTAAATTAGGAGAACAAAACATTAACTTTGTTCTGGCCTTTATTATTACTATGTAATTGTAGCGTACAATATGACTTTGTATTATACATGTATGTTACCAGTACTGTCCTCAACAGATACGATTCCAACATAGTGCACGCGTGTGTGAATGTATATAGGTGGGTTGGGTTCGGTTTGGGTGGGGTGGGATGGATGAGGGAAGGGGAGATAAAGAGAGCAACATGGACACTTATTCATTTTTAAAATGTGGTATAGAGCACGAATCACATAATACAGAATTGCAAATGACATTATCATCTATTATCATGAAATAAATAAGTTGTTACAACCAAATCTTAAAATACATAAATATTTATAACATTTAACATACTTGTTGAATTGTTAAATAGGGATATATAACCTAGGATTCTTACATACTAGTAGTTTAACGTGTAACTGTCAGCTCTACACTATGTTCAAGGAGTGAGTTATCTCAAATATGACCGATTAAAGAGTATACATCGATAACCCAAATTGGCATTCTCTGCAAGATAGAAGCACTTTATCTCTAATTATTACAGCTACGGAACCGTGAACATACTTCAATATTGGTACAACAATATTTTGTAAAAACCATGGAAGCCTAGACAGAGCGTGTACGGGTTGTACATGTATACTGTCGCACATTATGAAACTGGCGCAAATTATGAAAATAATGAGAGACAGCAGGAGAACAACGCATATTATTGAATGGAATATACAATATTATATGTTTAAATGTTCACTGATGTAAATAAAACCTCTATAAAATCATAAGTGAAAAAAATAAATCTGATTTTTGTAAAACTTACATTGTAGGTCACATGAATAGAGCATGGAGTCTAGGTTACAATGTTAATTTCACGGCCGTAACTACCTTATTATTATAGTTTATTATTTTAAATAACACATAACATTTACAGGGTTTGCCTCTGCTGTTATGATATCCTAGTTACGACCATGAATTTATTTACAGCGATATTCGCAGAGTTAAGAAGACTAAACTGGTGTGATTAAATATACTAGATTAACAAACAAGAGACCCATTAGGCCTTAACGTCCATCTGGATTTAATGTAAATTTTTGGCATTTGAAATTTTTGACCGTAGGGTTATGGCTTGAAAAAGTTGGTTCTCCATGCACTCAAGTTACTTTAAACCAAAGCATTAAGCACTAGGCCTTCTAGTTTATTAGATGTTTAAAATTGTATCACTAAGCCCCGTCATTTGACCAAATCTGAACTCCCTTCTCCTAAGGATGACATCTACCAAGTTTCGATGAAATTAGTCCAGTAGTGTTGAATAAGAAGTCGAAAATGTGAAAAGTATTATACTTTTTATATATATTGTGTTGAACTCTGACCTCAAAATGCGTAACATTGTTTACCCGAGGATCACGCCTTGAACAAAACTTGGTTCTCCATTCCTTACAGTTACTATACACTAAAGCATTAGTCCATCTAGTTCATTTAGAACAAAAATTGAGCCCCATCATTTGAACACATCTGAACCCCATTCCCAAAGGAATGACATCTACCAAGTTTGGATAAAATGAGTCCAGTAATATTGGAGTCAAACATATGAAAAGTTAACATATTTGCTATTGTGTTGAACTTAGACCAAAAAACGCGTAACCTACTTTTGACCCCAGGGTCATGCCTTGAACAAACTTGGTTTTCTATGCCCTAAATTTGCTACATACCAAAACAATAAGCTCTAGGCATTTAGTTTTTTTTTAGAAGAAGATTTTTGTAGTTTTAACACACTTCCCCTTTTGGCCCACTAGTGGAGCCCCCTGAGGGCTAAGCCCCATTCATTTGAACAAATCTAAATCCCCTTCCCTCTATTGATACTTCCTAGGAAGTTTTGATGAAGTAGGTCCAGTTGTTAAGGACAAGATTAAAATGTGAAAAGTTAACATATTGCTTTATATTATATAATTTATATAGTGTTGAAATTTGACCCACAAACGCGAAACTTATTTTTGACCCCTGGGTCACGCCTTGAACAAACTTGTTTCTCCATTCCCTAAAGTTACTACAAAACAAAGCATTTAAAAAGCTCTAGGCCTTCTAGTTTTTTAGAAGTCAAAAATGTGAAAAGTTAACATATTTGCCATTATGTTGAACTTTGCCCCAAAAACGCGTAATCTATGTTTGACCCCAGGGTCACGCCTTTAACAAACCTGGTTCTCCATGCCCTAAAATTGCTACATACCAAAACATTAAGCTCTAAGGCTTCTAGTTTGTTTTTTTTTTGAAGAAGAAGATTTTTGAAATTATAACACACACCCTTTTTGGACTTTTAGGGGAGCTATCCTGGGCCAAGCCCCTTCTTTTGAACAAATCTAAATCTCCTTCCTCTAGGGATACTTCCTACCAATTTGGATGAAATTGGTCCAGGGGTTTGGGAGAAGAAGTCGAAAATGCTAAAAGCTAACGACGACGGACGACGGACGGGATTTGTATGAGAAAATGCCACCTTGAACCTTCGGTCCAGATGGACTAAAAAGCTATATTTTACTATAATGCCCTGAAAGCCTTCCCCCTACCATTAGAATAAATCTGAATTTCTTTCACCTTTGAATTGTTGTAACTCTGAGACAACGCCAAACAAATGAGGTCAAATTTTTGATTTGCTAATTGTGACGTCATTGTTTGGTCAGCATTGTCATGTTCATTTTAATATAGTGCAGATTGTAAATTCTAGGTTTAATCTGCTTTAAAATACATGTAAGGCGGCTTTTTATAGCAAGTAAAGCCTAGCCCACTGGCGGTCCATACTTTAAATTTTAAAAGTTTATTTCTGTTCTCTTCCTGTCTTTAAAATCATTGACCAATATATTTAACATGACGTCATTTTAGTGAAATCATAATCACACACCCATAGTATTTTCTTCTTTCTTATGACGTTGGGTATTGTTGAAACTTTAAAAGAAATCATTTTAACAGTCTTTGTTGATTTATTTTAAATTCAGTTATCAGAAAATATCTATCTTAGTCATAATTGTAATATTGTTATTGTCGTCTATAGTATTCTTTCATAAAAGTGCCGGGAAGCTCAGTGGTAGAGTTCACTTCGTGAGCGGGAGACTATATAATAACCGGACGCGCCAACTTAAGGTATATCTCTCGCTCCCTGCCAAGCCCTCGGCATTGCAGGGTAGAAGAAATGGTTTGCTCTATGTCAGGATACTTTGGCCCAGTAAAGTATCATATCAATAAGTCTGCATTGTGATATTGCAATGGGACAGCATTATAAAAGGCGCCATAAGTGTGCACTGTCACAAACAGACACCGTCTCGATATGACATAGACACGAGTTGAAATTAAGGTACCAACTTTTTAAGGCCACAATGAAAAATACATGAAATATTTATCATTCATTAGCATAATAATATGGTATTGGTTCTCTTTTTCTATAAACTGAACACACAAATGAGCGTTTCCAGAATATTTCAAAAAGAATTTATTTCACCAACAAAGTACGAACGAAAATATTGCAAACAATTTCATGCTTTATTGGTGAGACACGCCTGGTATTTCACACAGTGGCCTATATAGTGATGAACAGTCAACACTGTGTGCAGCATGAGAAGAAATACTAACATAAGAACACGTGTGCGTGACATGCGAATGAGTATGTGAATGGGATGAAGATAATATGTCTGAATTAACAAGCTGCCTGCTGGTGCTCCACATCCATCTGAGGTCATGGTAAAAGATGGCATCTATGTAGTAATCTGAAATATCAGAAATACAGGTAAAGTGAAATACAGTATAATTCAATATATATTTACAAAATTAAAAAATATTAAAGAACTTTATTTGGGATTTGCTACAAATAGACGTAGCTTGCACTGGGGCAACTGAGGCAGCTGCCACGGTAAAAAGATGAGAACGAAATATAAAAATGTCGCTAGCTTCTACGGAGGCGCAGTCCCCGAGACCCCCTGCCTCGGTTATTTTAAAGCCCAAGCTACGCCCCTGAGTATACGGTACATGTTTTATAGCTTGTAGTTTAGGGATGGAAATCGCTAATAAGATTCTGAATAACTAACAAGGGTTACCCCTCTTGGTTCATTTATCAACTAGATTCAATATAAGTAATTTTTTCTTCTCTTTTGGAAAAAAAATCTTTGTACTCAGATGTAAACAGACTCGTTAAACTAAAAATATTGACATTTACTTGGATGCTCCAACAGTGCTTGAAAGTCGTGATAATTGTGAACTGAATGGATATCAGATAAAATTGTCTTCATCTCAGCACTACTGCCAAAGTCAGCTAGACGACCACACTTAGCTTTACAGAATGTCTGGAAAATATCAATAAAGGACAAATACGTTAATAAATCTCCTATTGTATATCTGTTTGACCTTCATAACAACAACGGGACTTTTATACGCCTTTTTTGGCTTTGTAGCTTTGATTTATCGAGTTTGTTTTTCTAAAATCATAAATTCATTTCCTCTTGAACGTCCATTGATGACGGTTGTGCTGGAATGCGGGATGAGGGTCTCTCACACAGAGTAACGGTTCTTTCCTTCTACGTTTATCATATGTATTAGAGGCATGTTTCAGTTTACAACTTTGTGTTTTTTCAGTGACCATCTGATGTATTACATTACAAAAAATAAATTGAAGTACAATTTTTAATCTTCACTACGAAAATATCCATTCAAACTTCAATTAACTCTACATATATATGCATATTCTGTAAATACAGATGTACAATGTAAAATGTGAACGAGACATATACACAATGTTAACTAAGAACGGACTAACAGATATACATGTACACAACATAAAATTTGAAACGATTAACGACTGAGAATATATTTTATTTTAACCATGCTATTCTGTTCTTTTTTTATGTTAAAGGACAATGGAATTTTGTTTGCTATGTAATGAAAACAAACCTCTGCCTGTGCAAAATTCATGGTAATTGTACCGGAATAGAAACAGGAATGGTGACTGTACACAAAACCATGAGGACAGTGAGACTGGGATACGTGGCTGCAGTCTAAAATACAAGTTTTACGTTAAGGTTTGGTAATAAACTAAATAAGTATAGATCTTATTATCTGTTTTTATAACTTCACGACAAGCACTTGTCCGCTGATATCTTCACGTAGAATAACATTATATACACCGTGTTTAAATGTATAAGCAACTAAATAAAGGCCATGTTAAAACATGAAAGGTTGTATATAGTCAGATTACTTAGAAATTTTGATTACCTAAATCAATTATCACAATGGCGCCAATAAACATATCTGACGGCTTGACACAGTTAGAAGAATGCTCGCTTTGTGTGCGGTAGGTAGAGTGTACGATCCCCGACCGCGTCACACATAAGACAAATAAATGTTAGTAATCTTCTCGCACTTTGCTAAGTTATACCGGCGGGTGACTCATTGGTAGAGCGTTCGCTTCGTGTTACGGTAGTCGGAGGTTCAATTTCCGGCTGCATCAAAATTAAAACGTTTAAATAAGTAAGCCTTCTCGCTCACTGCTTAGCACTCAGTATTTCTTGTTATAAGACTAGTTGACTCGGTTTCGGAATAATGTGAACAAGTGAAGTAGCATGTCAACATGTCAGCGGCGTGATATTTCAGTGAGACAACACTATAAAGTCAGTGAACAATGTAACAAGCAGACACCGTCACGATATGAACTAGACATGAGACGAAGGGACGTTTAGCTAAATTAATAAAAAAAAAATAAATCCTTTCCATGTTCTTATCGTTAGGGGTTGGATATTGTGACCGAATGACGTATTGAGTTAATGTGCTTGCGGCGTGATATTTCAGAGACACAACACTTTGAACTTGTCATCATTGAGGATGTCATAAGCAACACCGTCACGGTATGATCTAAACACGAGTTGAAAGGGACGTTTAAACCAAACAAACAAAATGATTATTACTGTCACTCTATTATGTCATGTTAGTTATGTTTTCTTTCTCAACTATCAACAAAAAGAGCGTATAAAAAGGTATGTATATTTTAATACAAGTACATATAATAAAAATCTCATAAATGTCTTGTAATTACAGTATTCGCGAACATTTCACCACTTTTGTAAAATACTATATACGTTTTTACAATATCAGAAAAATTATTACAATAAATGAAAGTTAAAACATAAAGAAGACAGATCGTACACCGGTGAGGTCAGTCTGTCTTTTAGTAAAAACAAAATACCTGTTTACGGAGGATCGGCAGTTACTACCCAAAATACCTTGTCCAAAAATGGTGGTTTTATTGCAGACATAAACATTGTATTGAATGGTTGATGTTGTCATTACTTGGCCTCCAAAAAGTGCAGCTAGGGTATCATCCCCTTGTTATTTTGACTTATGTACATATATAGTACGTGTAGCTAATTCATTGCTATTATAGGACAGTTTTTCTAAAGCAAGCACGTGACTAACCTGCAAAAGGCGAAAGCGTTGTGGCAACTGTCATCATCGTTGTCGTCGGTGGTGGCGTAGTTGTTGGATGAACCATGTGATGGTTGCAGTAATCCCCTCCACAGCAGCCCCCGCTCAGAGGAATATTCTGCCTTTTCCCAACCAAAGGCGTAGTGGCGGTAAATTTACTACAAATCTAATTTTAAAGAAGCATTTGTAAGACTTTATGGACTGTAAACGTGCTTTTTCTTTGACATATAGATTCGATATTTCATTGTAGACTATTCACACAATGAACTGTCCGTAAGCACACAGTAACCACAATCGGCAAATTATTACAATATAAAATATTGAAAGGAAAACAGTGAATAATTTAGTGTAAAATCAGATTATACAACTAGAGATTTAGTTGATGATAACAGTAACATATTAAATACAGATTGAATGCGACAATCATTCTTGTCAGAAACTGGATACCAAGTTAAAACGGCCCTGTGGTTGCAATAATATATTTATAACAACTTTAGAAATAATTCTTACGTTCGGGTCGAGACATCCCAGTCTAAAACTCTGATCAAACGTAGCAGTAAGTGTAGCGAGGGAGAAGCATTGCTGAAAGCAACAAACATATGTACTTAAAAATAAATTGAATACCCTCAGATGTGTGTAGCATTTATAGAACATATTAATAAAGGTAAGTTCCGTTCACTGGTTAAGTTGTTGTCGTGAAATACAACCTCAATACAAATGTTTCTACGTGGACTTGTCGCTACAATCACTCGTGAAAGGGTCAACATAAGAACAAATTGGATCAAGAAGGGAAATGTGGATATAAACGGGATTTTAAGTAAAGGTAAGAGAAGGGGATAGGTACAAGATTTGTTCAATAAAAGTAAAATTGAGTGAGAGAAGCGGGAATAGGAAAGGCAAAAATGAAAAAAAGTGAGAAACTTGAGGATAGAAATGAAAATGTTCTTAAAAGTAAAAGTTGGAGATCTGGGGTGGGAACAAATGTGTGATACTTGAACTATGTTTTTAAAAGAGAAATTCCCGTTTTAAAATCTTTGTTTTACACAATAAATCAGGTTACTCATAATTGAATATAAAATATCAGGTTACTCATAATTGAATTCAAAAGTTTTCGTTTTCAGTAAAATATAAATAATTGAAAGTATGTAGCACATACGAAACACCGCATGTGTTTTGGTGGTTTAGCGGCCCGCACTCGTTCGGTATGACGGAGGTATTCAGATCGACTATCGGTTGTATCCTTCCGCCACAAACTTTATCTCGGTCCGTTAAACCATATAAAACACAGGTACCGTTTTATATATATCCCTCTCTAGGACGTGCCAATTGTTGTTCTCAACATCGACTTTCTTTTACTCTACCAGGAATGCAACGTGCGATAAATATAAAAATATTAACTAATGTTGGTGGAACAGAACACTCTTAGACAGAATCCTAGTATAAAGATGTAGATGAAGCTGTAATTAACAGGATTATTCTCACCTGACCAGACGCACATACTGTTGTTACGTTACAATCTTCAGGTCGCGAAACATGTGGACAGTCGTAACATTCAACTAAACAAAGCAAATCAATACTATAATATTGTAATCGTATTATCAACAATCTTACTTCTTTACTAACTTCCGGTTTTATTTTCGGTACTCCGAAAAGGTATTTCTCTATTAGCGATATTGTGCTTTGATATTTGCAGAGGAAAGTAACTTTGACACATGAATAAACTAACAAAAGACAGAACCTATCCTTTGGGGCGGTCAGGTATACATTTTAAAGTAAAAAATCCTTACTGTATGCCTATCAATAAAAATATTTAATGGACATTTCAAAAGCTTTTGGACATATTGACGATCACTTAAGGTTATTTAATTTGTGAATAACATATGTAAATCGTATTGGTTGAGATAATGATGTTTAAAAGTCCTACTAATAACAATCTTAATTGCAGGAGTCGCAGATGATTCTTGTGATTTTTGTTTTTAAATAAGTCAATTTTAACAACAATCATTCATAAAAGTTCTGTACAAAGAGTTGACGCGTTCAATACAAGTAGTTCTGAGTGTTAGTCAATGTGTAGAAAACATGTCATTACAGTATGTTTATCTGACTAACTTAACATGTGTTCGGCGTTTCTTCCTACTTATTTCAGGGTTGATACAGCCTAATTTATCCCAACTGACCTACTGATCTTGCTTTTGCCAATCTCAATCAACAATATCCGTATGCAAAGTGTTCAAACAACGATAAACTCTTTAATATAAACTGGTGCATATTGTATTCTTTCTGAGCATCAATGTGTTTGTTCCATAATTTTAAATGTATTTCTAAACATGAACATTCAATAACAGCTATAAGATATTTATTTCGTGTTATACTTACCACATTTACCACAGACTCGAGGACACAGGTGAGAAGCCACGCAATCCGAGGCACACATGTTAGTCATCGCGAAGGCTAATTTAGTACAGATTTCGTTACTTATATCCATACAGTCCGAAATGACGGCAGGTGATGCAACTGTAGCGTTGGGCTCAACTAAAAATCAAAAAGAAAAATATCTAGCACTTTTTTACAAGTGAAATATAAAAACATATTCTTTAGGTTAATCTGCTATCCTTCGCCAGTGAAAACAATTGTTATTTTTATTAGTGCAGATATCATTTTTTTTCACTGGGGATATCCATCCGCACTAAAACTTGTTTATGAAGTAAGATTTTTTATATCACTTTTTTAATTTTAAACTATTAAAAACATTTCAAACAGTATATAAAATGTATTGTTTTGTTTTTAAATGTTTTTTTCTTACCAATTCTATTAAACTATTTTCTGTGCGGACTTATAAATTGACACAGGGTGTTAAATGGATCACGAATCAGCAGCTGATTCATGATGCAGTAAATTTGAAATGGTAAAGAAATAAATAGGGAAAATAAGCTATGAAATAAATAGAGAAAATTTAATGTTGTTTTCTTGAATATCAAAATTATTTCATTTGTGTGGCAGCATGCAGTCTCACACGTGAAATAAACTTGATATAAAAAAAACAATCTTGAAAATCCTCTATCTATTGTATAGCTTACTTTTAAATAAACCCCGATTGATGCTAGTTGATACAGGTAACACCATATCGTTAAAATATGATACATGTACGACAAGAAAATTAATCAAATGGGTAATGACAACTCTTTAACATAAGTCACTTTTAAATTACAAAAACACATATTTGTTTATGTTTTTAAAAAATATAACAAAGACAAATTTGCAGCGAAGGTGTTAATTTCACTTTTATCATATAACATGCTTTATTTGGCTTAAAGTTTCACAGTGCTTTCTACGACTACGGCCACACCTATTTTCCTGGTAAAACCATTTGTATAGTATTGTTGAAGTGTTTTTTCCCTCTTAATAACCATCAGGAATTAAAAACCCTTCTAACTTTTCGTTTCGTAGCTTTGATATATCGAGGTCTTGTCTATTCTCATCTTCGCTAGCGAAGATGGTCTATTCTAAAATAAAAGGCCCTTGATGATGGTTATTTCGGAGCTATTACTGGAATCTGGGACGAGTTTTGTTTAACACAGACTATCTTGTTCTAACCTTTTCTAAATATTATATTTATTGGGGGCCTGTTTCATTTTGCATATTGGAACTTCCTCTGCGCTGTGCCGAAAAATGTGTTGAGTAATACATTAAAACAAAGAAAACTAGTAAAAATCTACGATTACAGTACTGTTTTATTGTTAGTAAAAGATGGATTAATTTCTGCACGAAATCGTACAAAATTTCAAATTTGCATAATTTAAGCAATGAACTGCTTTCAGTTGGCATACCTATCTCATATGAATGACAAGTGAAAGCAGTTTAATACGTATATTTACCATTTATTTTACCAATGTAAAAAACTAAACGGTAAATATATGAGAAAATAAACGATAAGCAATGAGTAACTAAACTATAAGCAATGCGTTATGGCATTCATTGGCGATATATAGTGGAATTTCTATGCGAGGGTAAATATTTTATATTAAATCAAAGCCCTTAGAAAATGCACATGAAAAATCGATAGATTATTTATATAAAGAAAAAAACCAAGAAACCATCAATAGAAAAAACTTCTTCAAACTACGATGCAACCATGCACAGAACACAAGTAAAATAAAATTAAGTTTTAGGATCTAACCATACATAGTCGTCATCATATTGTTTGAGTTCATTGAATGTAAAACATCCGGCGATTTGTTGTTGCAGTCATCACTTTGGCAACATGCTCCTTGGAAGTTTGAATCACGTTTTCCGAGTAACTGAGGGTCGATGGTCGAGGCACAGAGCTGTAATAAGGAAAAAAGGACTAATGCAATGTTACGTAGAGTCAGTAGTTCATGTAAATGTTTCATGCATTATTCTATAGATCGTCTTTTATACATGGTATATAATTTACATAAAACGGAGAAAACATTGTTTAGATTTAGGACAAGTGTTAATGGTATGTTCTATGACCAATACTATGACTTGAATGTTAATTCTTAAAAGAATAAAATGTGTGGCTGTGTTCTATACACCCAAGAGATTTAAAGTTGACACAAAGACAGACGGAAAAATCATTATAACGCTACATATATCAACAGTTATCAGGTGGAAAGACGACATTTTTATTGGAACATATTTCTTTCTTAACATGCACGTCTCTTCCTTGAAACAATAATGTGACGTATCTCTCTAAACCACTGTATTGCCATTATAAATGTAAGTTTAAACATTTTCAACGTTTTGAAAAAACTTTCACGAGCTATATACTCACACTTGATTGAGCACATCCAAGCTTGTAAACTTCCACAAAATCGTCATTGAAGGACTGGGTTGTTACACAGTACTATAAATTAGGAAACAAAAATAAATCGAACGTGTACAAATGTAAACTTACTTAAGCAAAAAAACGTTTAAAAGAGTCAGAATGCTTTAAAAGGCTTATGATTTGTTGTTGGTTTCAGTAGGTATCTTGAACTGCTCAACATACATGTATTTAATTAAAAGTTTGAACTTCAGTGATCGATCAAGAGCAAATGTAGTTGTATATTTGACAACCCGAAAATATAATTCTGCGTTAAGATTCCCCAATTTTCAAACATTACACTTCAAATTTAATGTCACTTTCAGAGTATTTCGCCATATCGTGACAAAAGCCCAAATGAGAAAAAACAAACGATGAGACAGTAAGAGAAGCGGCAATAGGAGCGGGAAAACAAAAAGGGATAGTTCAGAAAGAACAACGTGCAACGACGTTTCCACCTACTCTTCTGTCGAACTTTACAGGGGATCTTAATCGTGCCATGTGGTTAAATCGATGTACACGAGACCGCAAGCGTAGCGTCTCTTCCGAAGGATGTACTGATATTTCTCTGGCCTTTACCCTTCAACCTGTCTGATTTGGGTGACCCTACTAAAAACACCAGTTCCCGCCAGCATAGCTTTCCACGTTACACTCAAACCTCCCACCACGTTAAGGTGTCAAGCACAGGGAAGAAATAAATAGTGTAAATTTTATACAAATTTAACAGACTGTACATACATGGTCTTTGGTTGGACAGACTGTTTTCGTGGTACAGTTCCTGGGGTCATCGATCTCATGACATTCGTAACAAGACAGAGCTGTAAGAAAAAATGTCTATGTTCTTGTGTAGATGTAAATATCAACACGTCTAACCTTTTCAATACTCTTTAATTTATCGTCATTATCATTTGAGGTAAACTCAAAACTGATATTTCGGAAAATAAATGTGTATGACTGATACTTCTTTTTAATGAGTTTACAAGGTACATATATTTCTTATTGAATGATAATGTTTTTGTATAAAAAGAAAATGTATCCAACGATTAAAGAGTTTCAAAAAATAATATAGGAGTTTTATCCAATATAATGATACACGTAACTTACGACACTCTCCACAGTACGCTTTACACATGTTAGCTAAGCATGGTTCCTGGCACATGTTAGGTCTGATAGCAACTATCTCTTTACATATAGCAGTATCGACATCCTTGCAAACGTCTGCCGATCTCACAAAACACCACACTTGAACAACTGGTTGAAATAGAAAAGTAGTAACAAATGCTTTTATACTGATGTCATTGTTTGTTTGTTTGTATAAGGGCTTATTGTCCGATCAACAGCTAAGGTCATTTACGGACGTGCCAGTTTTACTGGTGGAGGAAACCGGAGTACCCGGAGTAAACCACCGACCTGCGGCAAGTCACTGGCAACTTTCTCACACTAGCACGCCCCGGACGGGGATCGAACTGGGAGGTGAAAGGCTTATGATTACAAGTCGGCGACTGTAACCACTAGGCCACCGCGGCCCCTACTGATGTCATTGATTTAGTTTTGGAAATATAAATAAAACAGAGATCAGAGTAACAAACAAATTGGTAAAGCAATCGACCAGTTCTTAATGACGACAGAACAAGTAGTCCGAAGTGGTGATTCCCGACTTCAACCACAAAAGTGAGCAATTTTCAAAAAAAAAAAAAATCAAGACATGCATCAGATCAGTTGCTTTACAAGTGGCACACGACAATAAAACACAAACGGAAAAATGTCAACGTCAATGTGTAAACCTGCTTGGTACTCACGTATCTAAGAGTGAAGAATATATAACAACAAAACAACAAAATATTCTACCGATCAGTAATTTTAGCAGATACACAATCATAAGATGTGCGTTATTCTTGAAGGAAGGGGTACAAATAGGTAGACGTAAGTGCTATATCATAAAACAATACATAATGATGATAAAGGACTGACCATATACATGTATATAATGCTGAGTGACTTGCGTTAATAAACGACGCCATTAAAGTCCACACAAAACAAATTTAAACATTAAAGTACCATTGAATATTTGAGGCCAATCAATAACACTGATTTGTAACTTTACGTAACAAGGCTGATTTGCAAGGTAAGTACTTACAAACACCGTAAAACATTCTAAAAGTGAAGCAAACAAATACTTTTGAAAAAAAAGAAATCTTACATATCAATATGAGAGTTTTCATGTCGATGTTTCGAACATATACCAGATCACAGACACAGAACTAGCCAGTCGATAGTTGATAAGCGAAGTCACGACACTCTTCACTATGTTATCTATGGAATATAGAGTAAATGTAACTTTAAAGTCGTGACAGATAAGAACGCAAAGAGCGTTATTCTTCAATTTGTTACACATTATCGCCAACAAGATAGACGTTTATATATGAAACAAGAATATGCTATCGACATATTCAAAATTCATAACAATATTTATTGTACAAGAAGATAAAAGATAAAAACTGTGTTGCAATGAGCAGCACGAGCACGAAATGTAGGACTCATCTATCAAATATAAGGCACTGTGTCAGATGAGCCCACGCTTATCAAAACCTACAGCTAGTCTAAAGCTCGCAGAATAATTCGTGGTATAAGAACTATAAGTGTTTAGGCGATGACTGGTACAGGCATTATTGCTTGCAACATGTATTAAACCAGTATTATTAAAGTCATACAACCATACATTGATTTGATGTTTATGTATAAACATTCGCCGTCGACTGTATTGTTTTCGTGTAGGCATATTTTGATTTAAAACTTCTACCGATTAATTTCAAAATTGAGGTTACTAGTATTTACGCTTCGATCTGGTCGTGGAATTTGTTTTTTCAGTAAGTGTAATATCAAAGTCTGCTACTTTATCCGCGAAGGAGCAGACCTTATATCACAAATTATAAAACATCAAAATTTCAACAATCATAAAACTTCAATCAAATCTACGGCTTTTAAATCAGGAAGTACGACATCTGAACCTGAGGGACTGATGACAAGGATGACGCCAATAAACATCACATTACATTAAAGTAAAAGATGTTGCATCAAGTAATATTTGAGACAGGCTATCAGCTTGAAACGACACTGAACGTTCATTCAATGAACTGAATGGTGTGGTTAAACCGGTTAACGGATCCGAACTTTCCGACTTACCCACAAGAAGAGGCCTCAGACCACAATAATATATATAAAAAAAAACAATGCTTGAAAATAAATTTTCATAACATTCTATCATAATTAAACTAGCACACGATATTAACACAGACCGAGTAAAAAAAATAAAAATACGAATACTTATACACTTCTTAGCTACACAATGTTCATTTCCTCATACATATATGCACACTAGAGTAAATAACGTGATGTCAACAAGGCCAAGGCGAAAGAATACATTTTTTTAGTCGTTTTTACTTATAACAGGATGGGATTTCAAATAAATCACAAATTTGTTTAACACGCGCTTGCCTTATTCTTTTATCTGATTACTTTGATGAAAGGCAAATATATCAATCATCAATTTCTATATGATGGTCAATTTCATCCACTACGCCAACGGCTGTTCTCTTCAATGATTTGTTTCTTGGGTGACCGTCCTAAGTCGGTCCGCATAGATTACTAGTCTTGATGTTTGTTGTGATGTCAATTTAATTAATTACATTCCGGTGCTTCATTATTTGACGCAGTTATTGTTTGTTTGTCAATGCCTCTCGTTCTGTTGATCCTATTCATACTGTTTTTTGTTAAATTAGGGCCTATTCAAACAATATATTAACTGTAAATCAATTGGATATTAATATAGACTTGCACAAACTCAACTTATTGTATAGATGCAACCCTAAAAAGTAGAATTATGCGGATTGAATATTACTAGGATCAAGTTCATTGGGTTATGAATTGAGGTGCCTTTGACACTTTTACAATTTGCCTTAAGGGCAAATCAACTCATAACCACCTAAACTTGATCCAGAAATAGGCGATCCTAAAACGCATACATGATAAACTTGAATTGACGATATTCGGTATATGACCCTTTCCATCGTTATATAGTAAAAAGGGATTAGATATATGCCATCATCAGTATCTGTCACTTATCATACCAAAAGACTAAAGAAGAAAAACCGTTTGACAGGAAAGGAATACAAGGAAGCAGCAACAGTATCATGAAAGCACAGCAGTAAAGATAGTACGACAAGGAGCAAGAAACCCATGACCGCATACTAAAGTAGAGATGGCATTATAATAAAAAAATTGTTATTTAATATAATCAAAAAAAAATGATGAGAATACCACTATTGTGAGCTAGAATCGTAAACTGAAACGTGACACAAGTCGAATCATATATAAGAATCGAAGAGTTCAACCGTCTATGAGGCAAAGCTGCGAATAAGCCACCCTCAACGGATGTCATGGGGAATGAACGTGTACCCAACATCACGGGCGGTAAGGTAGAATTATGGCGTCATACTATTACATTATAACGTGTACTACAAACTTGACAGGAAAAATAATATTGATTATAAATATTATAACTATTCGAACTACAAAATTGCAATTTGATCAAACAGACACAAACCCAATTCTGTGTATTAGAGAACATAGTTAAAGATTCCAGACCATGCTACAGTACATTAGAACGTTCTATCAAATAAAACGTGCATGCGCCTTACTGGATATATGACGTCACCTTTACATGTAATTTATTTACGGTGTACCCGTTTCAGATTGCAAGTTTGTTTTACTAAGCATCACAATTCGATATTGATGGAACTTCGCCATGAAGTGTATTTATCAATTTTTAAATGTACGTGTATACTTGAGACTTCTGGTCTCATGCGGAAATTGGGAAGATTGAGGACTCATTAACCGGTCTAACCACACCGCCTGTTTTCGTACTGGGTGACCATCCTAAGTCGGGCCGCATAGATTACTAGTCTTGAGGATTGTTTTAATGTCAATTTATTTCCCAACATGCTGGTACTTAAATGTTTGATGCGGCTATTGTTTGTTTGTCAATGTCTTTCGTTCTGTTGATTTCACTCATCCTGTTTCTGCCACTAGGTTACGTCCAAGTTTCGTTTTTCCAAGTGCCTTTTGTAAATATGAATAAACATTTTACTCGTTTCGATTTTTATTGACAAATGATTTGGACGGTTGGCTGTTGGTGGATTTACAGCGCCATAAAGTGTAACTACTAAATGTTCATATGTATGTCTATACTTAAGACTTCTAGTCTCATGCGGGAAGTAGGAAGGTTGGGGCCTCATTAATCGGTTTAACCACAACGCCTGGTTTCGTGCGGGGTGACCGTCCTAAGTCGGTCCGCATGAATTACTAGTCTTGAGGATTGTTGTAATGTCAATTTAAGTCCTTACATTCAGGGCTTAAATGTTTGATGCAGTTATTGTTTGATTGTCAATGTCTCTCGTTCTGTTAATTCCACTCATACTGGGTTTTTTCAATCATCTTTTCTTCTCTTGTTGCATTACTATGCTTTTGTAATATGGTCGTATTAAGCAATACAACAAACAAAAATACGTTTATATTAAGGTTAAATGATTTTCATTGAATGATTATCTCTAATCCAGAGTTAAGTTATATATTAAAGGATCGTTTGCCACAGTAATACAGGGAAAACACAATATTATTAGTTATTCCAAATACCCAGACGATATTCAAGGCCGTAAGTCCATGGACATTGGCAAACAATAAGAAAACGTTGGACGCACACAGAAAAATGAAC
>JAUMGZ010053589.1:0-18812 GCA_032359645.1 Pododesmus macrochisma | reverse complement strand
CAATATCACAACCTCCCTAACACATTACCATTACAGAGATGTAACCAAGGGCACAGCCTCCCTGACACATTACCATTACAGAGATGTAACTTATATCACAACCTCCCTGACACAATACAATTTCAGAGATGTAACCAAGGTCACAAACTCCCTGACACATTACCATAACAGAGATGTAACCAAGATCACAAAACCTCCCTGACACATTACCATTACAAAGATGTTACCAAATTCACAACCTCCCTGACACAATACCATTACAGAGATGTAACCAAAATCACAATCTCCCTGACACATTACCATTACAGAGATGTAAACAAGGTCACAACCTCCTTGACTAATTACCATTACAGAAAAGTAACAAAGATCACAGCCTCCTTGACATCTTACCATTACAAATATGTAACCGAGGTTACAACCTCCCTGACAAATTATTATTACAGAGATGTAACAAAGATCACAACCTCCCTGACTTTTTACCATTACAGAGATGTAACAAAGATCACAATCTCCCTGACACGTTACCATTACAGTGATGTAACCAAGGTTACAACCTCCCTGACACATTACCATTACAGAGATAAAACCAAGGTCGCAACCTCCCTGACACATTACCATTACAGAGCCGTAACCAAGGTCACAACCTCCCTGACACATTACAGAGATGTAGTTAAGGTCACAACCTCCCTGATACACTACCGTTACAGAGATGTAACCAAGATCACAACCGCCCTGACACATTACCATTACAGAGATGTAACAAAGATCACAACCTCCCTAACACATTACCATTACAGAGATGTTACCAAGGTTACAACCTCCCTGACACATTACCATTACAGAGATGTTACCAAGGTTACAACCTCCCTGACACATTACCATTACAGAGATGTAACAAAGATCACAACCTCCCTGACACAATACCATTACAGAGATGTAACCAAGGTTACAACCTCCCTGACACATTACCATTACAGAGATGTAACCAAGGTCGCAACCTCCCTGAACATTACCATTACAGAGATGTTACAAAGATCACAACCTCCCTGACACATTACCATTACAGAGATGTAACCAAGGTCACAACCGCCCCTGAACATTACCATTACAGAGATGTTACTAAGATCACAACCTTCCTGACACATTACCATTACAGAGATGTAACTAAGATCACAACCTCCCAGACACATTACCATTACAGAGATGTAACCAAGATCACAACCTCCCTGACACATTACCATTACAGAGATGTAACCAAGGTTACCATCTCCATGAAACATTACCATTACAGAGCTGTAACCAAGGTCACAACCTCCCATATATTGATGTGACCAAGGTTACTATGCCTGCATTGTGACACTGTGACCAAGGTTACTATGTCTGCATTGTGATACTCCAGGGAGACAGCACTATTGATCTGATTTTAAGTTATTCAAGCAGGACTTCTGTAAATTCATGATGCCTCCACCAGCACAGCCATTATGTAACTTATCATGGATAAAAGAATTTGGACTATTATTGTTTAATTAAATCATGACTAAGTATGGTTTGAGTGTTTAGTGTGTCATTGTGGACAATTCAATCAGGTACTTAATACATGGAGGAGAGGCATGTTGACAGCTTAATCAATGTTATCTCTTTGATCAAAGGAAACACGCTAAATCACTGGTCCTGACATTGTTAGAAATCTACCTGTCCTTTTGTATAGATTAATGGTAGCTTAAACAGAGGAAATGATTTTTAACTTCAGTAAGATTATACTGTTGAAGTTTGAAATTAGATCTTACATATACCATTTAATGTAAGTGGTCCAATACTGGTGTAAGACTTCGTTAAAAGTATGTCATTGATTCGTGTTTTCATTGTAAAATTGTAATCTACATATGATATGTGTAAAAAAAAAGTTTAGATTCCAAGACTTTGGACAACAATAATTCTCTTTTGTGAAATAGATTTAAACCAATATTTAATTCACCATTTGTATTGTCAAATCAAGTAAAGTTAGTGCTTTAGATTTAATCATTGTAAAAACTGTTCTTATAGCACATATCTTCAGTGTAGTGTGGAATTTCAAATATAAATATAAAAGCCTAATACAAAGGTAGACAGCATGTAATAGGATTGACAGAGATTATGCTGAGATTACTTACAGACTAGCAGACTGGTAGAGAGGGGTTAAATCAAATAAATTTTAAGAATATGTCAATAGTTATTTTGTTTAATATTACCAGTTATCTCAATCCATAGAATGCTTGAGATGTCAATCCATTTAAAAAATAAATTAGATTTACAAAAAGCTACTTACTTCGTGATATAAGCACGTCCTGAAAAACAATAAGATATGACTAACCAAAAATAAACATTAGGGAACAATAAAGTGAACTTAACGTATCAAAATACTATAACGTATCAGGCCATCATTTGCATCATCACCTTCTTCATCATCGTCGTCATCGTTGTCGCCATCATCATCATCATCATCATCATCATCATCCCCACCACCATCAATCATCATCATCGTCGTCTTTCTCCTCCTCCTCCTCCTTCTCCTCATCATCATCTTTCATGTGTATTTTCACATTTTATCTTACATAATGAATCTGAGCTGCATATTATCAAGAGTAAGGTGAAAATGAATATCATCATCATGTTATCATTATATATATGTCTATGGTTTTATTGTGCTGTTTATGTAGAATCGTCTCAATGATGTCATGAAAAGATGGCAGGACTATAAACACTTACTGGAAAAAGACAACTACTACCTTAACAATGATATCCCACGCTGGATGGCAGACACAGATAACTTCATTCCAGATAATCTACAAGAAGCTCAGACTAAAGTGGAAACAATTAGAGTAAGTCATGTATACAAGTTAAGATAAATCGGAATTAAGTAGAAACAGTCCGCGTGAGTCATGTTCACAAGTTAAGATAGTTCGGAATAAAGTAGAAACAGTCCGCATGAGTCATGTTCACAAGTTAAGATATAACAAGTTGAGATAGATCAGAATAAAGTAGAAACAGTCAGAGTGAGTCGTGTTCACAAGTTAAAATATAACAAGTTAAGATAGCTCAGAATAAATTGGGAACAGTCGGAGTAAGTCATGTTAACAAGTTAAGATAGCTCAGAATAAAGTGGGAACAGTCCGCGTGAGTCATGTTCACAAGTTAAGATAAATCGGAATAAAGTAGAAACAGTCCGCGTGAGTCATGTTCACAAGTTAAGATAGTTCGGAATAAAGTAGAAACAGTCAGAGTAAGTCATGTTAACAAGTTAAGATAGATCAGAATAAAGTGGAAACAGTCATAATAAGTCATGTATAGAAGTTAAGATTGAAAGTGCTATTAGTGAAAGAAATTTATGATATTTCATATATATTTATTAACCAACTAAGGTGTAGTTTAGTTGTTGTATGTAACTCATAACAGTCTAACAGATCAATGTTGAAGCTGGTTGTACCTTACAGCCCACCAGGCCCCTTATTTAAGGTAGTTTATGTATTGTAGAGCTCCTTAATTGTGAACAAAGACACAGCTTTGTTCTTACTGTACAGTACTTAAAATATTGAGTTTGTATGTTTTGACTGTTTTAGACCCAATGGGAAAAATTAAGTGCCATGAAACAGGAGCTGAACAATGCATCTCATATGTGTGACAATTTGGGTAGCATGGAAAGTCTGGACAAGAGTGAATCTGAACTAGCCTCGCCCGTTTCTGTACTGGCTGATGAAGTCAACACCAGACTCAAAGAATGTATATCTCAAGTAAGTATTAATGTTAAAAAAATTATTGAAGAAGGTATCTTACAATATGTTCAACATTGTCACCAACCAAAGCTAGGTCAAGGTCTGATTGCCAATGTTAGCATTAATACAAATATATGTTACACTCATTTTCTATAATCAGTCATTTTGTATGATGCCTGAAAATTTAATTAAATAATTAGATTATGTCTTATTATGCTATAAGCTGTTTTACACTGTTCTTAACATAAATCATGAGAGATTCCACTTACTTTAAGGTGCATTTTCTACAATTAAAGATGTTTATTTATAATTATATCATATGGCCATGTTTTTAGGTTGAGAAGAAACTAGAGAATGCACATGAAGCTATTGGACATTGGGAGTCTGTAGATAGACAGAGAGGTGAACTGCGTAACTGGCTCCGAAACAAACAGGAGGATCTACAAGACATGGAACAGCGTCCTGCTAAACTCCACGCTGAAGCAGCTGAATTAGAAATTGCAAACTTACAGGCAAGTTATATATTATATAATTACAATATGAAATGAGTTCTTATAATCTCATTTTATTCAAAATGTATTTGGATGTTATATCATGTTATTTGCTTTGTAAAGTTGCAAAAGTCAGAAATTCAAATATATTAGTAGTATAAAAGTTTCACACCATTAATGTTGTTTTTGATATTTCTAGGCCTTGAGAGAGGAAGTACAAGCTAAAGGGCCGGCTATAGACAGTTTCCTTAATCGTCACAAAGAACTGACAGAACACAACCCTGCCCTTGTTGATCCAGTCATGAGAGCAGTCAGGGACGATTGGGAAGAACTACTGGGGCAGATCGAGAACCTGTTGGAGGAACGTGAACAAGCTTTGCAGGCTAGTCGAGAGCTTCAGGACAGACAAGTGGAAGTGGACAAAGATCTCGCCAACTTTGTAGAAGCACTAGAGAAGATAGAAGCATCAGAAGCCCCTGTTGCCGAGAAGGCTAATCAACTTAAGGTAAGTGGAGTTAGTTTGTGTTATTAAGCAAGGAAGATCACAGTAACCTTCTAAACTTGTAGTCATGCTCATTTTTTATTGATCATTGATATGCTTCAGCCTAGATGCTATTTTATTAAAAAATAATGTCTTCTATTTTGCTCTTTGTAAGTTAATACTTTGGGTGTTTAGAAGGTTACAAGATGATTAAAAATATATATTTAATTTAACAGAATTGTGTGTGTGTATTTAACTGTCACTAATTCAGTAACATTCTATGCTATATTAACAGGCACATATTAACTACCAATTAAAGTAAGCCTAAAAAGTGTTTCAAAATTAAAAAAAAAACATGCTCTACTTTTTGCTAATACAATGAAGTCAAAGTGATATAATTTCCATGGATATATTTGTTTGATTCAGTTTTGATTTGTGATAATGTTGTGATATAATAAGATTCACATTGTTGAGATACACACACACAGTTGAGTTGTGCTGGTTATTGTTAATCTAGTTGCCCACTTGCTTTGCATGCCTTGTGAAAAATTGTAAACCCAATATTTCCAGTTCTCGAGAGAGAAGGAAGAACCTGACAATCACTGTAATAACCACCCTATTGTAATATGTATTTGATTTATTGTGTATTCCACCTGACACACATCACCACTGTTTATACCTGCGGTTATATCAATATATCACCCCCCATGTTGATAAACACAGGTTGATGATTTATTTTAAATACTGTCCTGAAGCCACTAATAGCACACTTCCTATGGTCCAGGAGCACTCAAACATCAATAAAAACAATCTGTAATAACTCGAGTGGGATTTTAAGTTGTCATTCACTTTACATTGTAAGCCTATGTAGTGCTATCACTGCACTTCATCCAGCACTCTGTAGTCTGTCAACTGTATTCTTGTAGCCTTCAATAGAACACCTTGAGGATATATCATCAGTGCCAGCCAATCAATACAAAACCATAGGTGCTTACTCTGCCTACAAAGACATGCAAACATAATACATACACGTTTATATCAAAGTAGATTAACACTGGCACGGGCCCAGTATATATGTGCCGGGCTGACTTATACACATCTTACATGCATGGTGACCAATAGAAAGCTAGGTCTCCATAAACTAAGACAGGTCGAGTCTTGTATCAGCTGTCAAATGTAGTTACGATGTGAAAGTAGAAACAACGGGTGCCCTTTAAACGGTCACGGTGGTGAATTAAATGCCACCTTTTCGGGAGAAGTTGACTGTGTAACTGTGCCTCATTGTTACCTGACAGATTAGGTGTGGATGTTCAATAAGTGCATGGAACTGTATTGTTAGTGCATATCATTTAAACATTACTTCTCGTATTGAAAGACTTCGGTAGTTTCTGGAGGACTGGCAGTCATTTTATCCATTTCATTCATTATGCATTTGTGTAAGTATGAACTTGAGAGCAGTGAAATGTTCTATAAATATTTAATCATTTTAGCAAATGTCTTTAGTTGTGTATATTATGTATATTTTCCTGGGTGCTTTCTTCCCTCCCTTACTGTCACTCTTCTGTCTCTGAGTATCTCACTGTGTAGCTTAATTTATTCTCTATATATTTATTCCATTGTGAATTGTATCTCTTGTGTGAATCTAGAAACAACTTAGATAATTGTACAACTGTAAACTATTTTGAATACCCTGTTAATAGGTAGAATAAATATATGTACATATATAAAATTCCCTTCTACTAACAAATTATCTTAAACGTATATACACCTTAGACTTGAGACTTTAACAACAGTTCAATGCTAGATAAGTACAAGATCATTTAGGTTTGGATTTTGGCGGGACTTTTGTTATAGGTCGGCAGTGACATGTCGGAACAGGTCAGACTATGGGAGGTTTAAATGGATCAATACAGAAACAAATAAAGTGTAGATATTGAATGGTAGATGGTTGTTTGATGGGTGTTTAGGTTTATCTGGGACACTTAGCTCATTCATTAAACATCTTGACTGTTATTATATCAATATACACCAATTTTCTTCTGGTAAATCTCACATACTTTAGTTGGCTTATTCTATCAAGTATATAATCTGTACAAGCAAATGATCGGGGTATCTTTACAGTTACCAGATCACTTCTTTTGCATGCCTTTCTCTTCTCAAGGTATCTATGTTTTCTATAGATCTTTAAATAATGACATGGTTTTTCATCTTGACTACTTTTCTATCTGAGTGCACATATACCTATAGCAATCTGTTATATACCTGTAGCAATCTGTCATCTGCCTATAGCCATCAGTCGTTGGCAGTATATATTTCTTCTGTCCCCTTACTAACATACAAACCCTCTGTACCTCTCTGCTTAGTTATCTTTACCTATGCTTAGTAACCCTGGTTACATAGTAAAATGGATAAAGCGGCCATTCTTCTGTCCTGCTCCGAATATTGAGCAATTTTTAAACAAAATTATTCTGCTTATCAAATGGTGGTCTTGGTCTTCCCATGCAAAGCAAGTCTGCAACTTGGATATACACCTGTCATACATACATATATTATATATTATATGCGTAGTTATAGCCAGTTTTTGCTAGGACATGTTTGATCTGTGGAGAGTTATGGCTGCTTACATGACTTTGATGCTTATGTTTTGAGTGATTGGTTAATATTGCTATATCTCTTTCTAATTTCTAACTAATATATATGCTAAAGTTTTTGGTTTGGCAAGATACAACTAGCAATTTAATCAACAAATTTACTTGGATTCTGAACTTTCAAATTAAGTAAAATCTGATTTTCAGTTAAACTTTATTGATAACGTACAAGGTAACGGTAAAATATTGTAAGTTTGTGTAGCTATTTAGTAAGTTTAGTATTGTGTGATATCGATAACTATTCTTTCTGTTGTGAATGTTGTAGTTAACCAATCCATTTCTAATAACTTTATAAATGGTTGTATGTATTATCACTGCCAATCCTCCATAAATCTACTCTTCAGAGACGCAAGTGCCGTTCTACCCAGACACCCACCAAGTTACCACGACACCCCGGCCGCAGCTTTAACCTAGGATCTGATGACAGTGACGATGACGACGATGGAGATGACAGTGTGTTTAAATGGCCATCAACTAGCCATCTACACGGTGGTCCAAGCAAGAAACTAAAAAGAGGTCCTCCTAGTCACCGTCCTACCCCGCGATCATCTCATAGACCTCACAGTGGCAGATTTGACGATGATTTAAAGAAAGGCAGTGCTGCTGCATGTGACAGTGAAAGCGAGGAGTCTGGATATGGTGAAACTTACTATACCATGCACGCTTCCAGTTTTGATAATACAACTGATGTTTTTGGATCTGTAACACTCGACACAATGAGAGGAACACCTTTAGGACTGGAGGCTCACTCTGATGCTGAGTCATGTGTTAGTTATATTACTGGAGACTTTCCACAGGCCAATCCCGAGGATCTTCATGATGCATCTTGCCAGACACCTGGACATGCTCACACTCAAACACCTGGTGACATGTGGCAGGGGAGTTCACGTAGCATAAGTACTCAAATGCCCAGGGCCATGCAGACACAGACAGAGATGCGGCCACGATCTGCCATGCGAGCATCTAATATGTCTCTACAGTCTGTTGGGTCTCAAACAAAGAAAGGAAGATCACTTCATGGATCACGATCAGACTTGTTAAAAAGTATTCTATCAGATGTGAAGGCCATGAAAACTCAACGTGGCATCGATAGTCCACACCCTAGTGATGATTCCATGATGTCAACTCGTTCATCTCAGGGTGATTTACTGCATACAATTAGTTCTGATGTACGTATCCTCAGAGATGTGGACGCTCATGGTAATGCTGCTACACAAACACTTGCTGAGCAGTCAACTCAAACTGGACTTAAACTCTTCCCAGAGGGTGACCCAGTCCGGAATGCCAGACATGGACGTTTACGAGATATGATGGAAGAAGTTAAAACTTTAAAAGGAGGAGATACTTCCAGTCCTAATGCAACTCCTTCTGCTGCTGATGCTCGTTCTAGAGCAAGCTCACGAATTACAACACCATTCGAGCAGCGACCTTTGTCAAGTGTGGGTGGTCCAAGTCGTAACTCCCCCGTACGATTTGCAACACCCGTGCATCAGACAATGCCCATAACTAATGGAGCTCCCGTGCAGAACGGCTTTGACAGTTATGCTCCACCACCTGCTGGCTACTATCGTATGCTGCCAAGTACACCTGCTATGAACGGAACTCTACCTCCCCCTCAGGTTAATGCAGCTCTCAATGGTATGCCAAGAGTCACACAGGATGAAATAAATGCTGTTAGTTCTAGAATAGAACGTCTGAATAATTACCGTATACCTCCACGACGTGTACTACCGCCTCCACCTCCCCCTCCTCCACCACCTCCACAGTATGTTGTGCCAGTGTTCTCAGCCCCTCCCAGACAGTCTCGCGTAAGAGAATTCCCCCGCTCTTACGATGATGGCTTCCTGTCTGATGAAAGTGAATATGAAGGAGGTCACGCCCCGAGGCGATCACGGGGTCGAAGGAGGGGAGGTGTCATCGATCGATATAACCTCGAGGGTGCACTAGATGAGGCAAACTGTGCAGCTCATGAACTCAAAATTATGTCCAAGAAAATGAGAGATTCACTTCGCGAGGAGCTCTTAGATTTACCTTATTAAAAACCTACAGTTAATCTTTGTTTGTTGAAATATTGCAATCAAATTATTTACATATAAGCTTTTCTTTAATAAGCTCAATTCTGTTCATCAGTAGGCACAGCCATGCCTGTAGTTTCATTTGTTTTACAAGCACTTGATGAAAATTGATTGTACATGTTCCTAATGAATGGACACTATGAATATCTTACTTGTGTTAATATTTGAATAAATATTTCTGCAAACAAAGAACTGATCACATTAGATATGTCTATATGCCATGTTTATTATGTTTCTTTTATTTATTGATAGTTTTGTGATATAATTGTAAAGTATCTGTGATATTGAACTCTGCCATCTGACGCAAGTGTGACTGTTATGTTGTGTATGTAAATATGTAAGTAAGCCTGCTGTAGAATTGTATGATCAGAATTTGATGAGACATCATTTCACAGGTTCTATAGTAAACATGTGTAGATTTCACAGGGTGCCTATTGTCTGAATTCATCCGTCCATTGAGTCATTTAAAGTCAATGTTTATTTTATTTATAGATCCACATAAAGTAAAAGTAAGCACATAGAAACTTTCAATTTTTAACTTCGAGGACAAGCAAGGGCTGTGTAGAATGTTTTATTTTATCATTCAAAGAGTGAAGGGAAAGAATAACCTATTCATTTCTCGTTGATAGTTTTATACTCGCCAGGCTTCCTTTATAATTTATTTATGATTTATTCAGATGTTCAATAGCTTGTATACTTGTTTACATGATGGTGCCTATATATTGGCAGGGACACAAAACTCCTTGCTGTATTTCCATAATTTTATAAATCACAACTTGTATAAGTCATTTCAGACTCAAGTAGGTTGTTTAGTATAATCCACGGAATGTATGTATATTCACAACCGAAATAAACTTGCTTTTGTGACCTTTTCTTATTGAAAGGTTATGAATAATCAAGTTACGGTATAGATCAGAGTTGTACAGGATCAGTCAACTTAAGGTGCATGCTTTAATCTGGTTTTTGTTGGCCTGCCACAACTGACCCATTATATTAAATCGATCATTGATGCCTATTTGTAGATTCTCAATTGGTGTATAAATATATTTGTCATTTGAATACATTATAATCAGTCAGCAAATATCGCCATTACATTCCTGTTAAAGTACTCGTTAGTGATAAAGCATATCAGTAAATCTAGAGTATGTGTTTATTTGTACATCTCAGTAATATTGCATATAATGCTTGATTTGGTGTTATGAATTTTACAATGTAGTATTTTTATCATTCCTTTATATAACATTCCAGCAAACAATGGTTTGAGATATTGTTTATATATATATATATATATCAGTTATGTGTGTATGACTGCAGTATATATATAACATAGTTATATAGGATATAACATGAATAAATGGCTCATGTATTTTGACTTGTGACCGTTGCCTTCTGTCTCAAGATTCTACACAATTAAATATTTATTATTTTATGAAATCACTGCCCAGAATAAGATCTATGCAGCACCATCTTAGTCCCACCCATGTTATTCTGCTGATTATGTGATACAAATGTTGTAAAAGCAGAAATAGTTAGATTTCATATGATTGTTTGACCTCAAATACTTGTAAGGAGATGAGTTCATATTGTGTAGACAATCACATGCAGTGTTTGATTGGTTGACAGGCATCAAATGATGATGTCATCGTCAATGCAGTGTTTGATTGGTTGACAGACATCAGGTGATGATGTCATCATCAAGCATTTGTTTGTTGATATGTTAATTAAGATGAATTTAAGACTGCAGATTAGATAATAAGAATCAAATCAAGTGGTAAACATGCTCAAAAGTGTGAATATTTGATTTGCTTGCATCATGTTGTGAAACAGACATTCATGTGGTATTATCCAAAAATTTATTATGATTTTTATAAAGATTTACTTTGTTTATAATTTGAACAAATTTATACATATCAACTGTGATTCTTATGTACTTGTTGTGGTTGTATGTAAACAATTTAATCTCTGTGATAAGTTTTTTTTTTTTTTCTATCCTTGTTATAAAATGTAAGAATGTGATACATATTTTCTCTCTATCTGATTTTCTTTGTCTGTGATTATTTTACATATCTGTGCCTTTGATAAGTTTAAAGTGCTTCATTTTGAATACCTTTAAAACACAATGATAATTTCTGTATTGTTAATAGAAAATTATTTGGTTTAATGCATCAAAAAGTCAATAGCTTAAGTACATTGTACAACCAAATGCCATGAGTCATTTACAATTTTGTTAATACAGTGCACAAAGCGTTTCTGTCATTTGAACATTCACAAATCAATGTATTTTAATTCTTTTATTACAAGTACTAATTGGTTCTAGTTGTAAAGTAAAATGCTCCATAGTTTTAAAGCTTTAATATATTTATACATAGAAACCGTCCATACAAAGTGTATACGAGATCATTATTTATTTTTTTCATACCATTGTACTGCAGAAAGTGGTACATTATGTATTTATTTCTATATAACAGATATGTGAAGCTAGTGATTTATATACATTACAGAGTATTATATAGTGATGATACGTCTCCATGGAGACATCAAGCTGTTACAGGCAGCATAGTAGATATGTTTGTTAACAATAAAAGTACTATTGAATGTTTAATATCTGTCTTTATTATTTATACATGAGTTTTAAGTCAAGTAATTAGTTTCTTGGGTCGCCAGGGACTTCAATGGGAGTTTAATGAAAGTTAACCATGTAAAGAGTATACTTCAAACTTAGTATGCTGATAAAGGTTTGATAAAGTTCAACTGGGTTTAGAATAAGTCATCAGACCTTATTTGTTCATTTTTAAACATGAACAGCATGGTCTGTTTTGTGGAGAAAGTACAATTCTTACTATTTGTCGTTTGTTTTCAATGTTTGACTTGTGATTTTCAAAAACATGGAACAAGGTGGTATGGTATTTGCAGTACATTTTCTGGTATATTATATGAATGCTCAAGTGGTATTAAGTGGTTCAGAATTTCCATAATTTATTCTGGCACCAGTTGTGTGGTTTTGCCATTTGAACATTAGCATTTTGTGCTTCCAAGATCTAAAATTGATGTTGAACATCATCTGTTGTGTGTGCTCCAAGTATTGGACATTTTGTATTTTCCCTGTAGATCTAGAATTCTTATTGAACATCCACTGTTTGGTGTGCTCCCTGTCAGAGGTCAAGATTTCTTATTTCACATGCATTTTTTGTGTGTTCTCAGATCTTGAATTCTTATTGGACATCCCCCATTTATGTTTCAAAATCTATTCTTATTGAATATCCATATTTTGTGTGTTTCCAATTCTATTCTTATTGCATGGACATCCCATAACTTGTTTGTTTCCAAAACTATTTTTATTGGACATCTCCTATTTTGTGTGTTTCCATGGTCTAGACTTCTTATCAAACATCCTAAAAAGTTACTTTAAAGTACATTGTCTTCTATTGATGCGACAAATTCTTCTCAAAATTGGTAAGATTTGCCAAGGAGGTGTCAACAAGTGAGACATTGAACTTTATATTGGTTCATGCACAAAAAAGTTTGTATAACCGTCAGCCTATCTCCTACACATTGATAAACAACACAATTGCTATGAAACAACATAGTTATCTTCATAGCACTACCTACAAGTACACACAAAGTATGCTTTTAACAAAAACAAAAAAAGAAGACTTGAATGAAGCAGCCATGCAGGTATACTATAAATAACAATGACACATTGCAGAACAAAGACACATGGCAGCACTGAGTGATTTCAGGTGTTACGAAAAAGACACAGCATTATATTCTGTACAAATATTTTATGCAATAGATATGGTGTGTATATTTTGTTGTATATCAGAGAAACAATTGTTTACTCTTGATGTGAAATATCTGTTTCTGACTTGAAATTACTTGCAAATAAAAACATTTCCTAACACAGTTCAATGTATCACTTTAGATCAATGTTAGTTTACTATATAGTTGCTGTAAGTTAAATACAGTGGAGACTCTTTACAACAGTCATGTTTGTGATTGAGTTTTGTCATTGTAAAAAAACTGCTGTTGTAATGAATCCGAATTATACTAATTTTGTCAAATTGTTCCAAATGTATTGTTGTTGTAATACAAAAATGCAATCTGAATCATGCCTCTGATAAATATGATATTTATAAGAGGAAGGCGCCAAAACTCTGTATGAGACAACCCGTCCCGAACCCCAGATCTTGCTCGAAGCTGCTGTCATTAATGGACGCAAGAGAAGAATTAATTTTGAATAGACAAGATTCAGCAAATCAAGGCTACAGAGCCAAAGGGGAACGGTGACAAAAGTTCACGATGGTTAACGTTCATTATAGTTTTTGACGCCAGTTCATCTGATTCATACCTGCCAAGTGTGAAACCTAGACTCACCATATAAAACCATATCCTCTAAATCTTCACCATGGGCGTTAGACGCGTAACAGCTATACACTCCATAATCATCCATTTGAATATTTATAATATGCAAATTAAGTGTCATCGTATGTGGTCCTTCGCCTTTGTATCCTTCCGTTCGGAATTTTCCTGATCTATTCTTCACTTCTTTGCCGTTTCTTAGCCAAACGCTAACTGTCATAGGGGAAGCACTTATTATACACTGTAAAATGGTTTCTTTTCCTAATACTTGTGAAATTCTTTTTGATCTCAAGGACACCTCTGGTGGAACTAAAAAAGAGGTAAACAATTCTTGACTTCAATAACGATATTATAGTATTACATTTATATATGTTGAATATTTACCAAACCACCAATTAAAAGTCACATTTGTTCGTGATTCGAAAAGCGTGACGTTAAGCTAATGTTCCATTTTTTCATTGTCCTTCTGTTATTTTTTTTTATCTCAATCTTTGTGAATAAAGTGCATGAAAGTGAAAGCTACTCACAAACAACTTCTACATTTATCTGTCTGGACACAGGTTGACCAACGTCGTTATATGCGACACATTCGAACGTACCGTCACAAAATCTGGACACATTGTGTATGACAAGCACTTCTCCAGGCTCTATTATTGCTGTAAAAAACAGGATGAGTGGAATCAAAAGAACGAGAGACATTGACAAAAAAAACCACTAACTGCATCAAACAATTAAGCACCAGAATGAAAGGATTTTAATTGACATCACAAAAATCCTCAAGACTAGTAATCCATGCGGACCGACTTAGGACGGTCACATGCACGAAACCAGGCGATGTGGTTAAACCGGTTAATGAGGCCCCAACCTTCCCCTTCCTGCATGAGACTAGAACAATATCAATGTTATTTTTTCTATGTAAAATTCAAAGCGCGGGACAGGTAATGTATGTTTTAAGCAGTTAGTTTAAATTACAGAAATATTATTAAACGATGTGTGTTTTACTTTATATGCGTCCTTCATGGATACCCACCATCTTTGTTAGCCAACGTACACGAACCTGTTCCTTGCAGTTCGTTTATCATATCGTATTTAAACGAAGTGTTGCGGAACTTGCCTTGCGAAGATGGGACATCAACGTATACTGCTTGTCTTGGCGACACAATACGAATGTTTAAAACAAAAAGAGGAAAGATTCGAAACAAAACTTATTATGTAATTTTTCATATTCTATAAAGGAACGGGCATATCTACATGTGGTTTATAATGTTATTAAGAATAGATTTATGTCAATAGGTCGACACAATAAGAAAGATCAATATCGAACAATAAACCACATGGATAGTGAAAACAAAAAGAAATCAAACGGAAGAGAAGGAGAAAATAACAAGAGGCCGAACGGGCCTTGCTGCGCTCACCTGAAGCTTAGTCTTCATGATTATTTTTCTTGGTAGTGTTCATTGGAGTTGTTTTTACACACGATTGTTCTTACAAAGTTGATTGAAATGGGATCAAACGTTTTTGAGATGTGATAATTTGACAAGATTTATGTGACGAAACATCTGTTATGATGATTGTAGTTGATATGAGCACCAATTGCCCATCATTTAAACAAATCTGAACTCCCTTCTAGTAGGGATGCCTTCTTCCGAGTGGGGATGACATTTGTCCTTAGGCTTTGGAAAAGAAGTCTAAAATCTGTATGGTAAACATATCTGTTATAAAATATAGTGTTGAACTTTGACCCCAAAATGCGTAACCTAGTTTTAACCCCTGTGTTACGCCTTGCACAAACTTTGTTCTTCATGCCATAAAGTTACTACATACTAAAGCATTAAGCTCTATGTGTTCTACTTTATTAGTAGAAGATTTTTGAAATTTTGGCTGAGCCCCTTCATCTGAATAAATCTGAACCCCTCCCCTAGGGTTACTTTCTACCAAGTTTTGATGAAATTAGTCCAATGGTTTAGGAGAAGTCTGAAAAATTAACATATTTGCTATAGTGATGAACTTTGACCCCAGGTTCACGCCTTGAACAAACTTGGTACTCCATGCCCTTAAATTACTAAATACCGAAACATTAAACTATAGGCCTCTAGTTTATTAGAAGAATATTTTTGAAGTTTTGTCAAAAATTCCCATTTTGGCCCCCTAGTGGTGCCTCCTGTGGGCCTAGCCCCGTCATTTGAACAAATCTGAATTCCCTTCCCCAGGAATATTTCCTACAAAAGTTTGGATGAAATTGGTCTAGTGGTTTGGGAAAAGAAGTTGAAAATGTGAAAAGTTTACATACTCGCTATGTATATAGCGTTAAAGTTTGACCCAAAAACGTGTAATCTATTTTTGACCCCAGGAACACGCCTTGAACAATCTTGGTTCCCCATGCCCTTAAGTTACTACATACCACAACATTAAGCTCTAGACCGTCTAGTTTATTAGAAGTAGATTTTTCAAGTTTTGTAAAAAAAAATCCCCTTTTAGCCCCCTAGTTGCACCCCGGGGAGACGATCCCCTTCATTTGAACAAGCTGAATCCCCTTCCCCTAGGGATACTTTTTATCAAGTTGGGATGAAATTGGTCAAGTGGTTTAGGAGAAGAAGTCGAAAATGTGAAAGTGGACCTTGGACGTGATTTTTATGAAACAAGTCCACCTTGGACCCTTTGGTCAGGATGGACTAAAAATCTTAAAAGTCAGGGTTTGGTTAGTAATTATTAAAACAAAGATTGACTTTCGATGTTGTTAAATTGCGTCCGTGGATTATGTATGAACCAGTTTGTTTATGCGTAAATATTTTATTACCTCTATTCCGTTGAGCATACACCTGGTTTGTCTATAATCCACAGACGCATTCACATCTTTCAAACTTAAAGGTAACACTAAATACGAGGAATGAAATAAATGTTTGTAACACTATGATATGGAGAACATACATGCACATGTACCTTCCCTATTCCTGACGTCATAAAACTGTGTCTGCTTGAACCACGTGACTGTTGGAGGAGGGACGCCCGTGGCATTGCACGTGAGTTCCACGGTCTCACCTTCGTTCGCTCTAATGTCGGGGCTCGACCATGCATCGATTATTTTTGAAGGAACTAAAATTGAAAATTATTTAATGATAGAAATTAACATGTTCGTATGAATTATTATTAAAGATTACAATATCGAATTATGGAAAATTATTTAGAATATGACATGACATATAAGTTAGCAAAAGAATCAACGATTGGAAAACACAATTAAAGGGGCAAATTATGACAGAAAATACAAATACGTTTCTCACTTCTTTTGTAGTTTTCGCATAGTCTCAAAAACTGACGTGAGGACAACGGTTTTCTTTTACCATTCCATCCTTCTAATTACGGTTAATATACACATATTTCTTAACACAATACTTCCTATATATGTAAAGAAAGGGTTATGCCATTTTTGCACATGTAAATCGTACGTAATTAAAAGTTCCACAATATCTCCCTTTTGTTTCAAAATCACGGAAAGATTTATGGCATTTTCGAAAGATGAAAATACAATGTTTGTACATGTATTTATGACTATTATTAAGTCCGTGGGTAATATATATCCATGCAGTCTTATGTTATTGGTTTCTTAGTTAAGTGCGTTTTCCAGTTTTGACAAATTTTAAAATAAGAACGAACATAAAGCATTAATCACATCCTCCCAATTTTAGTTTGGTAGATTTATTCATGTTGATTATACAACACTGTCACGATAATTACTCTATGGTTCCACAGCCAGTCAGGAATATGTGTGATAAATCAGACACAGATTTGGAACATAGTTACAGTCAGAATTCCTACATGATAAATAGGACCCATGATATATTACTAGCAAATATTTTACAATAACATAGTAATTTTAGCCACTGTCTTTAACAGTTCTATTATTATGCAGAGGTATTTTTCAAACGGTGTGAAACTCTTCCAAATAAAATGTGATATTTGTTATGGTAATTTTTTCGTCAGAATAAAATATAACTGTTTACATTTGTCACTGTAAAACGCATCGGAAATGCTGCCTAATCGGCGTTTCTTCGTAGAGTCTTATTAATGTACTACTCGAATGTTTATTGACAAAGTTTTGTACTATAACAAGTAACAGCCTGATTTAAAAATGCATGCGTTTGTGCGCGTTTGAAACATTTGATTGCAGCGCTGATTCCAAGACGAGATTTGCTTGAGATGGTTTTTTCTTTACCGTGATAACATTATATTAATGGAAGTGTTACTGCATTGCTTTTAGATATAATATTGATGTATCTGCATTAATTTAGAATGCGTCAATGATATTGGAAGCACGATAAGACAGAGTGAAAGAGTGCATAAGAATACATTCCGCAATAAAACAAGAGACCCATGGGGCCTTAACGTCTATCTGCATTGGCATTTGAATATTTTTGATCCTAGGGTCACTCCTTGAACAAAGTTGGTTCTCGGTGCCCTAAAGTTACTATGCACTTCTAGTTCATATTTAGTTTTTTGAAACTTTATCAAATTTTCCCCATTTGGGCCCCAAAGTGACCCTGACCCTCCCCGAGTACCTAGCACCTTAATTTGAACAAGTCTGAATCTCCTTCCCCTAAGGATAAAATCTTCCAAGTTTCGATGAAATTGTTCAAGTATTGTTGGACAAGTCGCAAATGTGAAAAAGTATCATATTTGCTATATATACAGTGTTGACCTCAAAATGTGTAACCTTTTTTTAACCAAGGGTCACGCCTTGAAGAAACTTGATTCTCCATCCCCTAATGTTACAACAAACTAAAGCATTAGGCTTTAGGCCATCCAGTTTATAAGAAGATTTTTGATATTTTGTCAAATTTTACACATTTTGGCCCCTATAGTGGCGCCCCTGGGGGCTGAGCCCCTTCATTCGAACAAATCTGAACCCCCTTCCCCTAGGAATGACTTCTTCCAAGTTTGGATGAAAATGGTCCAGTAATTTTGGACAAGAAGTCAAAAATGAACTTTGACCCCAAAATGTGTAACCTAGT
>JAUMGZ010053478.1:0-18813 GCA_032359645.1 Pododesmus macrochisma | reverse complement strand
TTTATTCGTGTCTCCGTATTCTAGTCTTTAAATTCTAAGCTCTGTATTCTAGTCTCTGTATTCTAGACTCCGTATTACAGTCTCTATATTCTAAACTATGTTTTCCATCTTCTGTATTCTAGACACTTTATTCCAGTCTCTATATTCTAAACTCTGTATTCTAGTCTCTGCATTCTTGACTTGTGTATATTCTTGATTCAATCTTGTAGAACTATTGTTATAGTGTCATATATAGATTCAGTGCTGTAGACTCAGTGTAATAAAATCTAAGTTGTAGGCTTGGTTTTTTAACTACATGTATATGTACTTTGTGTAATTGATTCTCTGTCCAAGAAATTGGTGTAGGAGACTCAGTTTGGTAGAATCACTGTGTATTTTAATTGACTTGGTAATATACATATCTGTCATATACTCAGTGTTGTAGACCCAGTGTTGTAAACACTGTGCAATTATAGTTTTTGTATAATATACTCATGTATTCTAGACTGTATTCCTGTATTCTTGAGTCTGTATTTGTATTTTGGACTATATATATATTCTAGACCGAATTCTTGAGTCTGTATTTGTATTTTTGACTATATATTCTAGACCGCATTCGAAACTTTTTGTTATTAGACTCAGTATTCTAGATTATGGATGTCACCAAGTTTAGTTTTCATGTCATTTCTATTTTTATTACATATATCATTATTTGGTATTGTTTAATTCATATCTGATTGTAAATAGGATCAGAGATGACTTTTGATCTTCATCTTTAAGACAGGTTACAGACCGCCATATAATCAAACATTAAAAGTAAGGATATATCTAAGATAACCATGCAGTGAACCTTATCCTTATACTGACCTCTTGTAAAGCTTAATATTTTACCCTGTGTTAAACATTCCCCATATCTGCCAGGACTGTATATGAATATGATATGTACATGCTGTGAAGTAAACACTAGATGAACATGTCTGAAGTGTATGTAGTTATATCATACTTATGACATATGATGTTGTCCATGTCTATCCATTCGCCTGTTTATCAGACTAGTCTGTTGAATAAATTAATTTCTGTTTTACGTTCTCTACAATACCGATGACATAATACTTTATCAGTTTCATAATAAGTTTTCAAAATTTGATATTAAAAACTGGATCTTTGTTCAGAAAGTATATATATATATATTACTATATGGAGCAAGTAAGACCCCATCCTAGTACCGGTAAGACTATACTAGTACATATGTGAGTGAATCCCTCTGATCGCTTGTATCTGTGATTTGTTGTGTTCTGGGTATTATTCCCTGTTTATTTGTTATATGTCTGACTGTTATCACTCCTATTTACATGTATAGTGGGCATAGGCTACTACTGTTTACAGTGACAGTAATGGTGATAATATCTGTGTATATACAAACCATCATAATAGGATGACTGTATGATCAACTGTCAAAAAAACAATATTCTTATACATATGTACATAATGTATATAATATTAGATAGGGCCGACAGACAGGCTAACATTGACACCAACATTTAACATAAGGTAAATACCATCAGATTGTGCATTCTTTGTTGTAGCATTACCCAAGATAATAACAATTAATCCCTGAATAATGTTAAATATGCAGTGAGAGCCTTGTAGAATTCCTGTATCAATATTGGCATATTTTGGCAGGAGTTTGTGTTAACCTCTACACCCTTTAACCATTGTTTTAATCCCCAAGTGTATAGTTTTATGCACAGGGCTGATGTTATGTATTTGAAGTACAGTACTAGACAAAGATGATGTGCAGGGCTGGTGTAATGTATTTGAAGTACAGTACTAGACAAAGATGATTTGCAGGGCTGATGTAATGTATTTGAAGTACAGTACTAAACAAAGATGATGTGCAGGGCTGATGTAATGCATTTGAAGTACAGTACTAGACAAAGATGATGCGCAGGGCTGATGTTATGTATTTGAAGTACAGTACTAGGCAAAGATGATGCGCAGGGCTGATGTAATGTATTTGAAGTACAGTTCTAGACAAAGATGATGCGCAGGGCTGATGTAATGTATTTGAAGTACAGTACTAGACAAAGATGATGTGCAGGGCTGATGTAATGAATTTGAAGTACAGTACTAGACAAAGATGATGCGCAGGGCTGATGTTATGTATTTGAAGTACAGTACTAGGCAAATATGATGCGCAGGGCTGATGTTATGTATTTGAAGTACAGTACTAGGCAACGATGATGCGCAGGGCTGATGTAATGTATTTGAAGTACAGTACGAGACAAAGATGATGCGCAGGGCTGATGTAATGCATTTGAAGTACAGTTTTAGACAAACATTGAAAATCAGTGCAATGTTCATACTGTTTCAGATATATTTATGGGGTTTTTTCAGTATAATAAACAATATATGTCCCTGTAATCAGGGTGATAAGAAGGTTTGTTTACCGTTTATTACATTCAAACTTATACATTCAACTCTCATTTAGCTTACAGCATGCATAATGGTGTTGGGATGTTTCAAAAATATTCTTATAAACAAAAAGACCTTTGCGGTAAATGCTTGTACATTTATGTATAGTAGCCATGGGGCATGTAGAACCAAGTTTTTTCAAAGTGTGACCCTAAGGTCAAAAATAGGTTACATGTTTTGGGGTCATTAAAGTTCAACACTATCTCAGTTTACAAAATATGTTAACTTTTCCAATTCTAACTTCTCCAAAACAAAGTTTGTTCAACTGATGACCCTTGCTTCCCTATAGTGATCAGGTTTTGTTTTAATCAATGTTCATATTTAAATGCTAATAATATTGTTGCCAAACTTTATAAAATATGGTTTGCATTTTTTTTTAGATTAGAACAAAGTGTCAATTTATACTAACATGAATATTCTTGATACTTCAGTAATGTTTAGATTTAGTGCATAGTGTGTGTAAGTTACTTTTAGTCTGTACTCTATACAGATGTTTTATTGTGCACCTGTGAAGCGCTGTACTTAGTGCATAGTCTGTGTAAGTTACATGTATGTTTAGATGGTACTGTATGCAGATGAGTGTGTTTTATTGTGCACCTGTGAAGCGCTGTACTTAGTGCATAGTCTGTGTAAGTTATGTTTAGTTGGTACTGTATACAGATGAGTGTGATGTATTGTGCACATGTGAAGCACTGTACTTAGTACATAGTCTGTGTAAGTTATGTTTAGTTGGTACTGTATACAGATGAGTGTGTTTTATTGTGCACCTGTGAAGCGCTATACATTGTACATAAATCCTGTTTATCAATATAAATGAATCACAAATCCTGCCATGTATAACTTTGTGCAGGTAGTTTTAGATAAGGATAGAATCGTTTTTAAATTGTCTGCTATTTATTTGAATTTTAGTTGACAGTTTTTCGTATATAGTTGATATATAGCGGATATATCAGAGAAAATTGCTGGTTGAACACAGTGTTAGGTATTGTATTGTGCTAAGCCACTACTTATAGGCCTATGCTATTGCAGATCAAATAATCCTTCATTTAACTGAATTTGTAAACTATACAAACTAATGAAAAGAAAAAAGTGGACCTTTTCTTAGTTTATGTACATATGTACCCAGTTTATGGAATCCGCAAGTTTGTAGTTTAATTATTTTCCATGAATATTGAAAGTAAAATGTTGTATTTTCTAAACAAACAGTAAATACATATGATATTGTAACATCCAGCAGAAGTGAAACATAAGATTGTTTTGTGATTTGATTAACTCCCTTTGGTGCCTTTAAGGTATTGGATATTTTTTTTTATAATTTTGGGGGTGTTACTGGGCAGGCATGAAATGACAAGTAAATAATTTTGATGCAGAGACTAAATCAGGGACATTAATTTTTTTTTTAAATTGCCTCCTAGTTCAATTGCTTAGACTTTCTGAATAACTTGAGGTATAACTATATCAATTTATTGTTTCTGTAAATTTTTTTAGTGAAGCGACATTGGTTTAGGTCTTAATCAGATTTTTGTTGCTGTTATAATTTTAGTCTCAGAACACAGTTAAAAAGGGTTTCCAGCAATCATAATATCCGAGACACAAATGTGTAATAACATTCTCTATACAATGTACATAACTATCCAATTTTTTTCACATTTTATGATAACTCACAATAGTATCAGTTTGTTGTTAATTTCTAAGTTGTTTTTTTTTGTTGGTAACAGTTCTAAATAGTTTTAGCTCACAGCAGTATGTTGTAAATTGCTAATTTCTCATATAATACATGTAGTTGTGTATAGTTTTAGCTCACAGTAGTATGTTGTAAACAACTACATTTGTATGCTAATTTCTCATGTAATAGTTCTGTATAGTTTTAGCTCACACTATAGTATGTTGTAAATTGCTAATTTTTCATGTAATAGTTGTGTATAGTTTTAGGGTCTAATTTCAATCATACTCAGACATAACATTTAATTTGTTTGATTTTTGGTTTTTATGTGTTGGGTTACATCATTAAATAGCCATTATTGTTGGGATCGTGTCTGTTCACTGATGCATGACATAGGTGTAAGTACTTGACAGCCAGACAAATATTCGACAAACACGATGATGCTGAATAGGTAATTGCTTGATCTGTGGGAATGTTGGAGAAGTTTTGCACATGAAGGGTCGTCAATGAAGGTTTGTTTGCCTGACTTGGGATCCATGTTTACACAATGATCTCCATTCCATCTAAAAAGTGTTGACATAGATTGGCCGGCTCTTTACGCTGGGTAAATATGTTTTGTGTACAACTTGTGAACACATCATGTAGGCAAACATGTAGGGTAAACATATATTACTGACAAGGCTAATCACACAGATAGAATAACAACTAGTAAAAGTGACAAAATCTATTTTTAATGAAGTCTTTACAGATGTAGGTGGTCTCAGTGCTCATTGTTCTCATTGTCACATAACAATCTACTCATTACAAAGTCTCATTTCCAGTTAATAAAGTCTCGCCTATGTAAAGTAAGTTTTGACGTTGAAATGATCGTTGTGATTATCACACATCTGTATCAGTGGAGTGTTTATACACTCTGCTCTGTGTAAATTTATATTTTATTTCTTATCAGAACTATCTTGTGTCGATATAAGGAAACCTGTTAGAAGAATACACACGGTCTTGACCCTTACTTCTAGTTATAACTTTGACAGATTTAATAGGTTGTTGTGGGCGAATGAAGAGTTTTCAAATATTTCTCAATGAGAGTCAGAAAACTTTGATAAATGTCCTAAACACTATCACCCTCAATTCTGAAGTGATGTTCTTCTCTATAAAGTGTTGAGTCTGGCACGTCAGACATATAATCATGCTATATAAAGCCTACAGGTAAAACTTATCCATCAATTAATAAAGGTAAGGGAACTATTAAAGGGTGGCTGTCAACCAACGGTATAAGTGGCGTGTTTGTTAGTAAAAGAACCCTCCCAAGAAATTTATGAATTGTTGAAAAAAGGGCCTACTTTTTGTTCTAGACAAATTTCCCTTCAATTTCATAACTTTTATATTCCTGACGGTTTATTCATATTTTTGTGACACAGTTTATTCATATTTCTATGAAACAGTTTATTCATATTCTATGACACAGTTTATTCATATTCTATGACACAGATTATTCATATTCTATGACACAGTTTATTCATATTTTATGACACAGATTATTCATATTTCTATGACACAGTTTATTCATATTCTATGACACAGATTATTCATATTTCCATGACACAGATTATTCATATTTCCATGACACAGATTATTCATATTTCCAAGACACAGATTTTTCATATTTCCATGACACAGTTTATTCATATTCTATGACACAGATTATTCATATTTCTATGACACAAATTATTCATATTTCCATGACACAGTTTATTCATATTTCCATGACACAGATTATTCATATTTCTATGACACAGATTATTCATATTCCATGACACAGATTATTCATATTTCTATGACACAGATTATTCATATTCTATGACACAGATTATTCATATTTCCATGACACAGTTTATTCATGTTCTTTGACACAGTTTATTCCTATTTCTATGACACAGATTATTAATTTTTCTATGACACAGATTATTCATATTTCCATGACACAGATTATTCATATTTCTATGACACAGTTTATTCATATTTCTATGGCACAGATTATTAATATTTCTATGACACAGATTATTCATATTTCCATGACACAGATTTTTCATATTTCAATGACACAGATTATTCATATTTCTATTGATGGTTCATTCAATTCAGCACTAAAAAGGGAAATTGCTTTAAAGATTTATTAACTTTATACTTGAACCTGCATTAAAAAGTTCAATGGACAATATATGGATTCAAATGAAAAGTCATTAATGCAACTTATGGTTCAAACTTTATTATTATATTTTGTGACAGTGGGGAGATTATTTCAGGTTTAGGCCATGTTTGTGTTATCTGTGATATAGCTATAATATTAAGTGCACATTCTGGCACAGCCTGATAACATTGTTTCATGACTGTTATATCTGACAATATTGTGGTTTAATAGGAAATAGGCTGTAATTTACTACTGTAAAATTAAGTTCTATAAAATATCCCAGAGGTCAATGAAAATTGGACACTATAAATGTAGGAATATTAGAAACTATTGATTTTCTTAAACAGTAAAACTATAATAAATACCTATCAGGTGTAAAACTGTGTCAGATAACAAAAGTCTTACTATACACTTAAGTTGCTTAGAGATTTGTTTATTGAAATTTAATATTCATAACCTTGATATAGTCCGGGTAGTGTAGAGGAGAGGACATGTTAATCCCAGGAAGTCTTAGTTCCATGGAGGACTCCATTGTTAATTAAAGGACATGATGGCTTATTTTGTCATGTTACATAAGCTGGCAGTTTTATCAACTTGTGAATGTAGAGTTATGAGTACTAAGGAGATATCACAGGGCCATATATCTCTGCTGACCCTCATTTATGTCCGTTCCCTGTTGTCCTGGTGATTTTTACCTGTTGAACAACTCTATAATATGTACCTTGATTTGTGTTAGATGAATCACAGATTTGTTAAACCACATCTTTTTACCTTCCAACTCATTATATTCCATTCAAATGTCAAATGTTTAGTACTGTTTTGTACCTGTGTGTACATATTAAATGTATGCAAATGTAACAATCTGCTTCAAAACAATTTCACAGTGACTTTTAAATAATGATTTGTTATGAATCATTTTTCTTGTTTTAAAAATTTATAAAATCTTTATCACTAACCTGAAATAATGCATCACTGATTCCAATAGATATGATTATGTACCCTTTTCTTTTTTATTATGAAAGAACAACTTTAATTCGGTTATAAATATTTTTAAAAATATGTCATAATATATAAGAAGATTTACATGAGCTGATCTAAATAAATAGAACATGTATAGATGTTTGATTATGATAGAGATATGTTTGATATATTGATCCCTGCTGATTGTTTACCCTAACACACACTTCATGAAATACTTTTACAGTTGTTGTAACTCCTGATTGTCTATTTACCCTTACACACACTTCATGAAATAGTTTTACAGTTGTAATAACTCCTGGAGACACGGAGGTAAATTTACATAGGATCTTTATATACCCCTCTTACAAACACTACTGCTATCACTACATACAACAAATCTTGTTTGGTTTGAGAAAACAGAAAATCTGATAAATTGATGCACCAAATTTGTTCAGAAAACATTGTTATGAGACAAGTAAATGATTCCTCTGATAAGATAAATATTGACGTGGTTAAATATTTACTGATACCAGAACTTAGGATTATATTTAATACACTTGAGTTGTCTCCCCTCCTGCTAGTGTGCTGAGCCAAGTATATCTTTATTCTGTTACTGGATTATCATCTCACACAAGTGTACACATTAAAGTTTAATTTACTTATTATTTTTTATCAAAACATTTTACATAAATATTTGTTTGTATACCCTTCTTGTTCTACAAGATATTGATTGACATTCCAATGGCTGTATATTTTGTGGTTGTTGAATATCTACATATTTTTTTTCAGGCAAAGATACAGGCTCTACAGCGTGAGAGAGATATTGCACTGTCTCGTATAAGACAACTTCAAGATGAAATACAAAAAGAACAGATTTTTAAGAGGTTTGTACAGTTCTCTATGTATCTCATTTCATGCTTTTACATGAAGAGTCAGACATTGAAATGTTCAACAAAACTTATTTATAATAAAAAAAAAAAGTAGTTCGAAAAACCAAGACGATATTCTAGGCCGTAAGTCCATGGACATTGGCAAACAATAAGAAAATGTTAGACGCACACAGAAAATTGAACCAAATAAACATTAATTAACTAAAAATGGAAACATCACAAACTTCTATTAAAAAACTAGGTGCTCGCGACATGGTAAGCGTTTCCTGCTACACATGTGTCACCCGCCGCTATGCCTCCATGTCATTCAGGTGTATGGTAACCTTATCCACTATTTAAAAAGAAGCAAGAGTCACCATAAAAAAAATTCACAAGTCATGGTGACGAAAGAGCAAATGAGAAAAACCATTAACAGGAGAGGAAAAGAAGTAGCAAAATTAACATTAAAGCGGAGCGGTAAAGAAAGGGCGACGAGGAGTAAACTCCACCCCTTTTTTATACCGTGCATATTACTTGTTATACAAATATATTAATTAAAATATATATATATAATCAAAGACAGACAAAAATCGTATTTAAACTGTTTTTAAAAACTGCTAACCAAAATGCATTTAAATCATGCATATAAAAGAAGTTATTGACATGCATATATTTTTGATTATCCAATGTACATGATATAGAAATATAGTAGTGTAAAGTACATTATTGAATATGAATTAAGACATTTTGAATATACATTAATTTTAATATGCATATGTAACTATAAGATGGTGAATATAAATTTTATAGTTTTATTGCATATTGCAATGACATGTCATACTCCTAAACTTCAAGTTTGAATACATATTAATAGAACATGTTGTCAACTCAAAAATTGTATTTGCAAAGAAATTAAAAAAAAAAAAATTTTACTTCAGATTAAAAATTGATGATGTGAATTTTATTATAATACTTACTAATAAACATGAAAAATGAAACTGTCAAACTTGGAGAAATATTGTATATCAGTTTGTATTCTATTTACAGTTTAAAAAAGTCTTTGTCACAAGAATCTGTTAGAAGGGTAAACAACAATTTAGATAATCCTGACCTGAGACTGGTGGATGTTGGAGATGGGGAGCGTAAAGAGGACAACACACATGTTGCACAACTTAGGGAGGCAGAACATAACAGGCTACAGAACGAGGCAGATCTACAGAAACTAGAGCATGCCTTAGATGAGAGTGAAGGCAAGGTTAAAAAGTAAGTTTTCTAGTTTTTCTATGATCCTGATCTATATTAAGTAGAAAATTGCTATTGACGGAGTGAAAAAAAGTAAGATTTTTAATGTGGAGTAATATGACAGATGAGGATTATTTTCACCAAGTCACTAGACATCCATGTAAAAGAACATAATATACAAGGCTTCTATGATTACGTTAACAGTCACTGCTTTTGCAATCCAATTAAAATTAGACCTGTATATTCGGCTCCTTGACGATACACTCCAATACAGGATCTAACAACTCCCCATTTGAGGTCACCTCAGCATGACCTTTGCTCTTAGCCAATAAGCACATCACCTTCTTAATTGTCGGTGCACTCTCTTTAAATGCTAACACCAACCATAAAGAAGGCAATGTGCTAATAGGCTAAGAGCAAAGGTCATGCTGAGGTGACCTCAAACAGGGAGTTGTTAGATCTTGTATTGGAGTGTATTGTCAAGGAGCGGAATATACATGTCTAATTTTAATTAGATTGATGCTTTTGCTATATGTAAAACTTATTCTCTTCACCTCATTGTTAATTTTGTAGATTAGAAAGACTGGTAGACATTCTGAGGAGAAAACTAGCCAGCATGGATAAAGACCAGCCTCATGCTACAGAACAGTAATCTTAACCTGATATTTAATCATACACATCATTTGTAGAAAATGTGCCAAAAATATTCAAAATGCATTTATCTCCAAAAATTGTTAATCACCAAATACATGAGAAGTGTTATTGTTAAACAAGGATATTACATACAACATTATGGTGGCAGGTTCATTGATTTAAGGTGGCAGGAAGTTTTTTTTTCATTTTTTGCAGAAGTTTGTTTCATATAAACTTCACTTCTACCATTGTCAAGTTGAGTAGTTTAAAGATGTACGCACAAAGCAACATTTGAAAGATTTCAACATTATGCAATGTCCCTAATCATTTTTCTTATATTTTTTAAATGAGTCTCTGTTAATTTGAGCTTGCTTGAAGTATAGTTACATTTTTATGCATCCCTAAGAAAGTAGCATTAAGTCTGTCTGTCTCACTTTTGATCATACTGTACGATTGACTCTATATACAAGGAAGTGCAAGTCCCACAGACATGAAATTGCATAAGTGGTTTCTACTTGTTGAGTACTTCTCACATAGTCAAAAGTAGGTCACTTTGACCTTAAGCATGCTTTATTTTCCACTTAATTGATTTTACTTACTAGTCTTTTGGTAAAATTTATGTTCATTTACATAGTTAAGGACATTTGCATGCTTTACGAGCATTCTCTAATTTATTGCAATACCACACTATGGGAAACATTTCAATACGGGTAAGCAAAGATTTAATTTTGTTAATTTATTGAAATCTTGAATTATGATCCTAACTAAGTTATTAAGATGGAAAGGTGTTGGTTATTATTGTAGAAGATATGTGTTATAATGCTTAATTAGTTAGAGATTTATTAATGCATTAACAAAGGTTACCTCTATAGCTAAGAGAGACAATATAGTCTTGTTATGTCATGCTTGATAAGTGCTTCCTTACTACTCATAACTTAGCTTAATTGATAGGATTCAAATACACATTTATCTTTAAGGCAATGTTTTGTATGTTTGATGATGTTAAGTCCCTGCTGTGGGAAGTACCTAGTGTTAATGAACGCCAAAAGTAACATCTTCCCTCACATTAAAGATTTAATTTCAGGAAGTATAGTTATGTATTAAAAATCTACCTGCTTCATATAACTTATATGCTAGTGATGATGCATATGAAGAAGTAGTGAAATGAGTCAGTAGAGCAATCCTGTTTGATTTTGTTCAGCTTGCTACTTCTACTCATATTAATATTTATATTGATTCTTGTGAGTTGTGTTCACTTGACGAACTTAAGTCGGTATAGTTTAGGAGGATATTTATTAAATGAAATAAGGAGCTAGATGATACATGCTTATAACATGTGTCACCATATTTGTTTTGGTACTATGATACTTGGCCTTCGAGGCTGTGTCACATTCATAAGTAGGCTGTACATTCCCTTTGTGTATTATACCTGCAGACATGGAAACAAAACCTGATCAAACATTAATTAAAGTTTTAACTCACCTTGAGCTTTGTTCAGGTGAGATCTTTTGAGCATGTGTTGCAGTTGTCAATTATCCGTAGTCTGTCTGTGAACTCTCTTTTATCTTTTCTCTTCAAAAGTTGTAAGAGATTTGATATAGGCACCTTCATAGGATGATCCTTATGACTTCTTGATGTGCTGAAAAACTTGTTATGACAGCTCCCAAAAAAATTAATTTTGAAAGATTTTGTTATGTGAAGAAATAGTTTGATTCCAAAACATCAGGGTTAACTCCTCTCATTGTAAGACTAGTGTTTATGATGATGTTAGTGCTGTATTTTAGACATTGGTGCTAATAGAGGTGTTAAGTTACAGAGCAAGCTTCTGTAGTGCTTTCTTATGACTGTATATCATGTACAAGGACCAATTGAGAATACTTATAATTTGTACATAATAATATATAATTTTATATATTTGTAGGTCAATTAATTTGATTAGCATGTATTAAAGATATAGATATATGTTCTGAGTAGGTTCTTTTCTACAGTACATACAGGGATATAAACCTTTACTATACAGCAGACACATTAAGGTGTATATAACCCTCTCTGTGTAGGTGCTTTACTACATTATATACAGGGATATAAACCTTTACTATACAGCAGACACATTAAGATGTATATAATCCTCTCTGTATAGGTACTACATTATATACAGGGATATAAACCTTTACTATACAGCAGACACATTAAGATGTATATAATTCTATCTGTATAGGTGCTTTACAACATTATATACAGGGATATAAACCTTTACTATACAGCAGACACATTAAGGTGTACATAATCCTCTCTGTATAGGTGCTTTACTACATTATATACAGGGATATAAACCTTTACTATACAGCAGACACATTAAGATGTATATAACCCTCTCTGTGTAGGTGTTTTACTACATTATATACAGGGATATAAACCTTTACTATACAGCAGACACATTAAGGTGTATATAATCCTCTCTGTGTAGGTGCTTTACTACAGTATATACAGGGTAAAGGACCTTTGTTATACAGCAAATATATTAAGATGTATATAATCCTCTCTGTATAGGTACTACATTATATACAGGGATATAAACCTTAACTATACAGCAGACACATTAAGATGTATATAATCCTCTCTGTGTAGGTGCTTTACTACAGTATATACAGGGTAAAGGACCTTTGTTATACAGCAGACACATTAAGATGTATATAATCCTCTCTGTATAGGTGCTTTGATACAGTATATACAAACTTTTACTATACAGAAGACACATCAAGATGTATATAATCCTCTCTGTATAGGTACTACATTATATACAGGGATATAAACCTTTACTATACAGCAGATACATTAAGATGTATATAATCCTCTCTGTATAGGTGCTTTACTACAGTATATACAGGGTAAAGGACCTTTGTTATACAGCAGATATATTAAGATGTATATAATCCTCTCTGTATAGGTGCTTTGATACAGTATATACAAACTTTAACTATACAGCAGACACACTAAGATGTATATAATCCTCTCTGTGTAGGTACTACATTATATACAGGGATATAAACCTTTACTATACAGCAGACACATTAAGATGTATATAATCTTCTCTGTGTAGGTGCTTTACTACAGTATATACAGGGTAAAGGACCTTTACTATACAGCAGATACATTAAGATGTATATAATCCTCTCTGTATAGGTACTACATTATATACAGGGTGAAGGACCTTTGTTATACAACAGACAATATGTTTAGTGATACAGTGTGCTGCTATTCTCTACAATATACAATTTCATATACTGATTAATGTACATGTTGTTTATTTTTATATATATATATTTAAAAGAAATAAGCATATTGTTTACTGTGTTGCCAAAACAATAACGGACAATTTTATCATGAATATATTTTTAGAAATGTATAGGAAAGCTTGATTTGTGTTATATATGGTACATTATATATGTAGATAAAACATGACTTTATTATTAGTTTATTATATGCATAATTGATGTATAACAATTCTATTAATTAATTTGAATTGTATCAATCCTAAAATATATTACAATTCTTTTAAAAACTATGTTCTTTACCAGTGAGATTGGTGAATTTAAAGAATAAAGGTTTAACATTTCAGTAACATGTAAATAAAGTCCCAATTTTTAGCAATTGGTAAAGTGATAACATTAAATGTGTCTCCAAATGTCAGATTAAAATTGCTATATATTTGTAAAGTGTCTATTATGGTATGTTTAGACTACATCCAAATTTGAACTATATTGACATTTACATTCTTGCTAACTTTTCAAAATTCTCATGGGGGTAATAACGCGTGAACGACATTTTCAGATAATTTCCTTAAAAATATCGCCCACGTGCAGCGACGTTAAGATGGTACTTACTACATAAAATTGTAAAAGTGAAATAAACTGATATGATTCACATGCCATTCCTTTTTTGTTTGCCATTCAATTAATTAATAACAACATCAAATAAGAATTATAGATTTATTATAAATTTAGGAGTGAAAAAAATATAAAAGCGGGAGAAATTACCAAATATTTATAAACGATCAGGAAATCGTGTAGAATGGCCAAATTCATGAAGATCCCGCCTAAATCGGGAAAGTTGGCAAGTATGCATATAGGTAATATTTAAACTCTTTATTTGTTTAATGTTTATCCTACTGGGATAGAGTAAAACATGTGTTGATGAGTGATTTTAATAAATACATGCTTATTGTACATACAATATTGATTTGCTATCTTCTATCAAGTGAAGATGACTTGAACAATGTAGTAAATCATTCATACAATATGTCAAATATCCTCAAAAACTTCAGAAAACATATAGACTTACAATGTGAAAAGTAAGAATCTATCAATTTATTATTTTATATATGTGAGATAATTCAGATTATTACATTTTTACCAGTGAAATATAGAGAAATATCTTTTAGATAAATCTGTTATCCTTCACCAGTGAAAATAACTGTTATTTTCTCTTGCGATATCCATCCGCACTAAAAATAGTTCACGAAGTAACATTTTTATATCACTGTCTGGAACTTTTATTAATTTTGAACTATTAAAACCGTTTCAAACATTATTTATAGGTTTGTGATGTTTTTACATATGTTTCTTATCAATTCTTTAAGAACTACTTTCTGTGCATACTTATTGATGCTGGAGGTAAAATGTATCACGACACTACAGTTGATTCATGATACAATAAATTTGAAATGGTAAAAATAGATAGGGAAAATGTTATAAACATAAAATTCAATGTTGTTTTCTTAAATATCATAATTATTTCACTTGTGAGGAAGAATTCTTTGATATGCATAGCACTCGTGAACATATCAGAATTCTGTCAAACTCATGAAATAAATTTGATATTCAAGAAAACAACATTAAATATCCTCTATATATCAGCTTCATCACATAATTATATTTTTTACAAAGTTATATTGTATCAATGCTTTTGTCATTCCAACAACTGACTTCTTAAACATTAATTTATTGGTTACTATTCTGTGCTGTACTTGTTATTGATTCTGTTAAAATAATAATGTTATTATTGTTACTGTGTAATTATATTGTTACTCTGTAATTTACTATCATTTTGTTTTTCGTTTCTACTTTACTCTGTGATCTACACATGCTTTGTTAAATTTACATATTTATTCATGTTGCCACTTTGCTAACTACCCAATTTACTGCTCTACTCACTATAAACTGTTGATGTATGTTGTGTAAGTCATGGTGATTCTCTGTCTCATTGATACTCAGATCTCAGAGTTATCGTCGTATACTCATATGATTTTACTTGTGTAGGTTACGAGATGTGAAATCCTCCTCTAGCAGCTACTGAAAATAGTTTTACAATGATTTTATTACACCAATAATTTAGTATGATTCAATATTATAATTACCCCTTTAAAAACTTTCAAACAATTAAAAACAATTACAAAAAAAAGGTTTTGAAACAGGATGTATATATATATTATATTTAGAATAAACTTTGATATAAGATATTTTGACATTTTTGAGGAAATTAACAGAAAAGAATTTGTACAATTGTACATCAAAGGACAATGTAATAAAACAATTATGATCTCAAGTGGACCAAATCATTCAATTTGTGTGTGATAAATTGTATTACATTCCTTATATTTGTATGTATTTGCCTCCTTTTACCTTGCTTTAAAGCCTTTGATAACATTCCATGTGTAGCATTAATCTAGATATGCACTGTATCCAGCATTATTGTCTGATTTTATTATGCATACATAGCCATTTACATGTTTTAATTCTAATAACCTCATCGTAAATTATTGTTGAGTATGCATGTATTTACTTTTTAAGTCAATTACTATTGATTATTTTAACTTGTTTTTAATCATTCTGTCTAAATGATTGAAAAAGACTGATATTCTACTCTGTGCAATATATATTTCAACTGATAAGTTTTGTGAATGTAATTTTTAGTTTTCGTACTAAATCTAAGAAAATATCTGATTCTGCTGATGAGGTTTGACCAGCAGGTTTAACATTATAAAGAAAGTGTTTCTTTTTGAGTTAAAATAGTTCAATGATATTAATTGTTCATAAATAAATGATTTCTGAGTAGATTTATGTGTACTGTATAAAACATGAGTTTTAAGTTTTAAGAAGAACTTATTATATAACAGCAATTTCAACATATTCTGCTTTACCCCTGTCAGATTTAAAGATACAGTGTAGATAAAGAACATCAAATGTATGGAATCCTATTTCATATTCTATTGTTATACATTTGTATTTTCTCAGTGTTTCTTGTACCATATTGAGCAACAAATGCCTCTATTCTATAAAGAATTAACAATAACTATGCCTGGCAGTTATTAACTGCCAGATTTAAGTTATACTTTTACTAAAAGATGAAGATAAACAAAAAGTTTTATCATAAGTTATAAGTATTTATGAATTCATCTGTCTCAATTATATTCCTTGGCATTCAATAGGGATAAAACTGTCCATTCCAATGTTAAGTTTGTAACAATCCAATATTTGATTTCAGCAATAATTAGTTCCGTCCTATGTTACTTTATTTATGACATTACATCAGCGCTATCTTTACAATATTTTATTTATATACAACATTATCTATATAAATTATATTTACAATTATTATTGAATAAAATCAATCTAACAATACCTATTTTGTTCATCATTCAAAGTTTCTATGTATCACAGTAATGTGCATGGTATATGTCAAACTGAATGTGTTAATGCTCACCTGAGCTGGTTATTCTTCATATGAAGTTAACCGTTGTCGTCAATGTTCTTGTAACTACTCATTATTATCAAAGTTAGGAGCATATAACCCTCTTGTTTTGAAAGTTGAGGATTCCTAGCTATGTCTGAACACAATTTGTGTTCATCAGATTTTCAAGATGGCAACCATGGCCGATTTGCTAGAATTCTTGATTTCCCTTATCCTATGATGTGAACATGGAATCTTCTGACTGAAAGCTTGTATACATACTCGGTCTTATATTGAATAAAATTAAATTTTGCAAAGGAGTGGCCGACAGTCATCTTGAAAAGTGAATTTGTTTTCTCTATTTCTATTATGCACATGAAGGGTTGGATAATTGAACTCCTCAACATGTGTTCATCCTGATGTGTTGATGTGCCAAATGAATATTATGTCCATCCAACATTTTCTGGCTGCAAGGACAGCCATTTGAATCTTTTGTTAGGAACATGGTACTTCAATTTTATGTTAAGTCCATGGTGAACTTTTCAATTATAAATGATGTCAGTCAATCCTCCATATCGTATTCGATATTTTACATGTTCCATTTCTCAAAAACTGCAAAATAATTTGTTTGTAGAAAGCATCCTTGTGTGAAGGGGATAAGAATTTGTTTAAAACGCTTTTTAGTCCCATCTTGACGGATGGTCCAAGGTGGGACTTTTCTCATACAATTCTCGTCCGTCGTCCGTTTTTCTCCTAAACCCCTGGACCAATTTCATCCAAATGTGGTAGGAAGTGTCCCTTGGGGAAGGGGATTCAGATTTGTTTAAATGAAGGGGCTCGGCCTAGTGCTTAATGGTTTGGTATGTTTAAATTTAGGGCATGGAGAATCAAAAGTATTCAAATGCCAAAGATTTACTTAAATAGGTCTATTTCAACCAGATGGACGTTAAGGCCCAATGGGCCTCTTGTTCTGTCTCTACGATGCAGCACGTGAGCGGGAATTTTGTTATAAACAAAGTTCAAGAGCTATATGCTTGTTAACGTAACAACCTTGGGTAAACGAAAACTTAGATTGTTCAAGATATGATTCTGGTGTAAAAGAGGTTAAGTGTTCTTGAGTTCAACATAACAACTGTAAACCTTCAACTTCTCCAAACCCAACCCTTCTTGACCAGCAAAATTGTGTAGGAGGCATCCTCGGTAGATAGGGAATCACATGTGTTCCAGTGGTCATGCACAGCTGCCCTGTGACGCCATAAGAGGGAATATTGGGAAACATTTATTGAAAGGTGTATCCCTAGTTTCTAAAATATATTTCTCGCCGTTCTAACATTTTCGATTTTTTTTAAACTAGTAGAAAAACTTCAAAAAATAATTGTCAGGAACAATCCTTCAGAAGAAATGGATTCATATTGTTGAAACGGTATGGTTTCGCCAAAAACTTTTACAAATAGACTACATTTCCAAAAATATAATCAAGCAATATGTCTTAGAGCTGCTAATAAGTTACATATGTCAGATTTTGCAAAGATGTTAACCTTTTACTTTTATTAAAGTACCAAAAGGCTGCATGTTTAATTTAGACTTAGTTTGGCAGGACGCATCATATGGAGAAAGGGTTCATATTTGTAGTGTTAAAATCTTATAAACCAGAAGATTTTGCATATATATCGATCTTTGTACATGAAGAACCATGGTGTGAACTTTTGGTCAAAAACATGAATAAACTTTAAAGGTTCAAGTTGGGCCAAAAAAAGAAATTTTAAAGAAGAAAAATAAAATTTAGAATGCACTGAGCTTCAAGTAAGCGCTTCTAGGCACACATAGCATACATGTCACCATTGAAAACTTTCCACTGGGGAGATTTCATGTTTTCCTGGGGAATAATAGGGATGATAAACTTTTCTTGGGGCAGACGATGAGTGAGTCTCACTACTATTGGAGGAGACTTTGGGACCTATATAATAGATTTATGTGATTTCAGGGAAGCGTGGAGCATAGTATGGGCGGCGAAAAGGGTAAAAAATACGTTAATACAAAATCAACAACCAATATTCTAAAACATCTAAATATAC